>VXBT01004279.1:134318-264537 GCA_013400235.1 Oriolus oriolus | reverse complement strand
GACCAGTTACCGGCTCCTCTCGAGCATCCTTTCCTTTTTCCCTTTTTGTTCTCCCAGTCATGTTTTGTGTTAATAAATAGTTCATGTTTTTTTCTTCCACTTTCATTATTTTTGTTAATTTTTCCCCTTTGGTGGAGGAAAGGGGGAGGCCCCTTTCCCTTGGAGGAGGTGCTCATTCCAGAGCGTCTCTTCCTAAAAATTTTGTCTCTAAAACTGGGACAAATATGAATTCACACACATATATTCATGTTCATACATGCGTAGACCAGGATATCTTTTTTGTTTTCATACTCCCTGGGTATCTTTCCACTGAGTTATTTTTTATTGTCTTCCTCACAGGAGGTGTTGCTATTTCTTGCAAGCTTCACCTCTGCATCTCCTTTCTAGATGGTACTTTATTTGCCTGAATGCAGTTGCTTACTACAACAATGATTGCCATTACTCCTGAACATAATACAGAAAAAAAAAATTAAAAGAGAGAAAATATATTCAGTTTGGACAGTATCTCCACTGTGTTAACTAACACCATCTTAGGAGTCTCACTCTTTCTTTGAAAAGAAGCTCCTAATTTTTGTGTGAGTGAGAGGGGAAGTCCTCTTATCTTACCTTTTAATACTCTTATCTCTTACCTTTATTCTGTAGAAACATATTGCTTCTCCTACCATGAAGTCTCTCTCCTTTTATCTTTCTACCTCACCAATCCCTAACTGGTTGCAGTCTTAAAGTATAATAAATGAAGCAGCATACCTCTTCGTTGTAATCTGCTAAAGTGCAGTTGTCATGTTTATTTATTGCCTCTCCTTTTCTTGCTTACTGCAGACAGAAGTACAGTTTGCCTATAAAAGACCCATCAGCTCATCAGATCTGATCATTAAGTGTGGAGGCAGATACAGGTTGGTGCTACATGTGCATTTGTGTATGTGGACCACATACTTTCATAGATCAATCTGTTAGCCAGCATTTTTGTCATCCTTCTCACTGGATTGACCTTTTGTGGTCCATTCCTCTTGAACTAAATGAGGGAGAAATGTTGCCTTGAGTAAAGGCTTCTAAAAAGTGAATGAATGGTTTGTGTTGTACAGCTGCATAAGGTGATTCACCAATTAAAGGTGTGTATCAGACAATGTAGCTGTTATGACTATGTTTTTGGGTTTGTGAAGTTAGGAAGGTCTAAAGCTGTTTATCTTGACATCACACTCACTCGTATTACCTCTCAATAATCGCAACTGGAAAAAAAATACAAAATAATTAGCAGTTAAAGGGAAAAATGTGTAGAGAATAATAAACCCATAAAAGTTACACAGGTAGGGCTCAGTTTCTGGAATGATATTTCAAAAAACAGAAGTCACTAGCTCAGTTTGAATAAAAAGACACTCAATTTGGCATCTTTTGGCAGATGAAGCTCATCAGAATGTGCTCTGTAGGGAAGATGAACGAACGCATCAGGTAGAAACTCCTATTCCCCACAAGCAAATATTCCCTAAAAATATCATCTGGTTGCACAATGGAAGCGTGGCAGGCTCTGGCAGGTTTCTGGTAGGTGAGTTACATTAAATGATTTTCCTCCATTATAGTGGGTAAGTATCCAATGGGTGAGATCTCTAGGAGCTTTGAAATATAAGAATGAAAATTTTATGCTGATAAAGCGAATGACTTTGGACATTTAGGTACTGACAGCAGTGGCCTACCACGTTGTATCCTTGAAGACAGAACTATTACAGGATCAAACTATTACACTGGTGCTTGCAATTGATAAATAAAACTTCTTGCCATACGTGAAAATAGTTTGACCTTATTAGAGAAATCTGCCAAAAAGAGTCATTGTGAAAGATAAATTGTTCTTGAATTTTTTATGTGTGCCTAGCTGTATGGCAAGAATATTTTACATTTATGTACCCTAAATGATTCCTATTCAGTATTTTCTTAAAAGACTGCAACAACTCTCCTTTGGGAGAATTTTCTAAAACATAACCCTGGTGTATAGAAATGAGATATGATTTGTATAGAGACATATAGGAAAGACTTAGCATTGCATTCAAAAACTCTGGATTCTGGGGCTATGTCTGGAATAGAAAGTCTACAGTTTTACTAATTTGGAAAGCAAAATAAATTAAAATATCACTATGCCTGTGGAGTACATAATTGTTCTTCAAATAGGCAAGAAACATTAGGATTTCAAAAACATGACTATTTTTTTCTCAAGGGAAAAATGATTAAATGATGCAAGATAGTCTTTCATAATCTATTATTCATTGGAACATATTTCTGGTTCTTATTATTGCCCTTAGATATTGAAAATGAATCAACATTTGTAGGAAATGATTTGCATTTTTTGTTAAGGTGCAATTACTGGACAGCATGATAGTAATACATGCACTGTCTTGCAATACCTGCTAAATGGCCCACCTCAGGTTATTCTGGGTTGATGGCCATTTTTCACTCATGCAGTGGGGCAAAACATTTAAACCCTAGTCTAAGAAAGCAATCAAGCTGGGGGCAGTTAAATGCTTAAATGCTCTCTATCACAAGTTTAAACTGCTCAAAGACATTTCACTAATTTAGAGACCTGTAGTTCATTAATGAACATACTCAACATTACTTTTGGGCAATATTTCTCTATCAAAGCACAGCTCATTAATGACATGAGAGAAGTCTACAAAACTGAGGGGATGATGTGATCATTGCTTGTTTTTTCTGTGGTAGCCAGACTGTCAAGGTCTCTGTATGTTTTGATATCAGGTAGTTCTAGCAACAGGATTATCGCTAATTCTTCATCCAGCTAACCAGCAACTTACACCAAATGTCAGATAAAATGTATTTCAAAAGAGGACTCAAACTGGCATAATATATTTTTTCCTTTTTGTGATTCATCTGCACTCTAAATTATTTAAATCATGTTTCTAAAATGGTGATAAGGCTCATTTTCGATATAGCTAAAATCTAAGGCTGGAAAATTGTTCTTTGTAGGTGTTACAAGTTATCTCATCTTTGGGATGTTTTTCCTTGATTTCCTGCAGTACTGAATTTTTGGGGATCTCCATTATGCATATCTGTGTTTGTAGTCATTACTTGTATGCTTCTGAACCTGCTTAGGTACTCTTTCTGTGTTCCAAAAACATGGAAAAATTCAATTAATTTGACAGACAGGAAGTGTAATGAATTTATGTGAGAAGATGGAAAAGAAATTGAGAAAAAACCAAGAAGCCCTACAAGTTTAATGAAAAATATTGTACATATATGTATACGAAATGTATGTAAAGGTCTTCATCCAGATGCCGATAGTATGCAGCAATACAGAATGTGTGAACATCCCAATATCAGCAGGATGGAAGCAAATCAAATTTTCCTGTAGAAGTCCTAATTTTTCACTACAGTCAATGGAAAAGACAAGATTCTCCCAATTCACACTGGAGGAACTTAAACTACTCTGAAGCTGTTAGTATTTCTACTTTGGCTAAGGCTGGAGTTGGGGTAAATATACTTGTACGTGTTCAAGTTCAAATGCATCTAGTTCACTAGAATGAATTTAAAGTCACTATTTGAAGTCCTAGAAGAAAGTCTTCTTTAAAAAAAATCAAAGATAATTTTATTTTTTTCATAGAAATATTTTTCTAGATTAGAAAAAAGAATTGTTTATAACAATAAATTGAAACTAGTAAATGGGCAAATATCAAAGTGAAAAGATTAGCATCATATATACTGAATATCTTTTCAAAATCAAAAAGACAGAAACAATCCTGTTAGATGATCACAATATCTTATGAAATAATTTTAAGTGCTATTACTTAACTGGCTGAAGTGAATGTTTTCATCATTATCTATGTTAAACTGGCCTCTGTTCAAATTTCTTCTGTTGTCCTAAAATACAGAGGAAATATTTGGTTTTTGCTGCACAATGGTTTGAAATGTTCTTCAGAGGCAATGAAAAGATGGTGAGATATGAATAAAGGATGCTTTAAAAATATTCTGACTAATCCAGGTATTGGACTTTACAGGCGTAAAATGGAAAAACCAGATAGACTTCTTTGCTCCCACAAATCTGACTGTCAACTTATCAGCCCGCTAAATTTCTTTTCCTTTAGCCCCCAGTGGAAGTTCAGCTAGGTGGTTTCTTTGTTACAGTACTATCAACAGGTGTTATTGGGGCAATAGAACAGATTATCCTTGACTTTCTGATTTGGTTTCACTATCCATTTTCCTGTTACATGGAATCACACAAAAGATGGCTGGTGAAATGAATTTAAGGATACATTGCAAACTAAAACACTGTCAAGAACATATTAAGTTTTGCACCGGTGATGCAGAAGGTGATCTAATCACCTTATTAATACATTTAAGCATGTTAAACCATTTTATGTACGTCCAAAGAGAGTTTTTTGCATTTTATTTACAAAATTAAAAAAAATTAATAATTAGTCTACAAGCTGGACCAACACCTGGTCAGTAGCACAGATGTGGTGATACTCAGCTGTTCAGGGTTTTCTTTCTTTCAGATCTTTTTATTTCTTTTATATATATTTCTTAAATTTTTATATATATATAATTTTTATTTCATTCTGTTGCATTTTTTGAAATGCTCATTGATGAGTTGGGCCCTTAGCAACTTTTGGACAGCTTTCAGTAACTTCCACATGACAACACACAACTGTACTGCTTGTGTGTAAAGAATTTAATATTTTATAACTCACATCTGCTAGCTAAAAGATGCAAAAAGGTACGAATGTAAAAGCACTCTAAATTACTAAGAAATAATTCCTTTCCCTTTGTTTCTCAGTGAGTATCGAATGTAACACTTGTAGGCAAGAGCATTTTGATGTAAACAATAACACAGGAAGTCATCTTGCACATCATCTCTAAATTAGGCCTTTGTTGGTGAGTTTAATGAAATTAAAAGGAGAAAAGAAATACTAAATGAAATTGGAGAGAGCTTAAGCAGTTATAACTTGTAAGTGGCATGTAAGAAACATGTAACTATACCAATTTATATTTTTCAGTAGTTTCACTTAGAATAATCTTGGTTAATTTATGACTCCATCTATGAATTTGTTCACTGGCCCATGAATTGGTTTTCATTTCATCCTTCTAATTTTGCTTGTTTATAACAGCTGATGTTAACAGAAGAGGGGTCATTCTTCTTGTTCTTTTTCTACAGAACAAAATGAGGGATGCAAGCTTTAATTTCAGAATATTATAAGGAGATAGCAGAGCAGATTAGCATATATATCAATATGGTAATTTGTCACGATGCTTCTGAATCAGTCTTCCATTTAGTTTGGATTATATATCAACTGACAAAACTTGAGGTCCTAACCTTCTGTCTTCTGAAAAGAGACTAAACAGTAAGGGGGTCACTCTGATTGTACCATGAATTAGGATCAGTTTAGTATGTTATTGAATTCTTTATTTTGAATAATAGGTTTCAGCTGTCAACAAATTTCGGAATCCAGCTAGCAGATTTTTAATTAATTACTTCTTTCTGCTAGAGTGTTCTACCTGTTCATTTCTACAGGAACCACTCAGAAACTCTCTAAAACCATGTTAAAAAATATTTAGGTCACTCTGTCCTTCTGTGAGGTAGAACTATGCAATGTTTATGGCTCTGTCTCCACCACCTGAGTTTACTGATGTTTTTACTCTTTGGCACAAATTAGGAAAATTTGATTTTATTTGCCAGCATTTTCATTTAAAATGTTAAAGAGGCCAAATTAACAAAATGCAATTCAGTTAAGTAGTGAGATGCTTACAAAAGTCCAGTATTTAACTGTCCTGGGATGCTGACTTTAATGTTTTATGTCATTAGGTCTCCAAATATTTTAGGAAGAATAATGCTGAGATCTAATGGCACAAAATCTGTACATAATTACAAAATAACTCTTAAGTCTAATTCTTAAACTGTAGTAATTGATCCTACAGTGAGATTTATTCAGTAATCATAGAAGGCAACAGCATTTACAACTAGAATAATTAAAGTAAATGAAGAGGAAAATTGTATTCTGTATACCATTTAGTTCATTATAGGCTTAAACAACTATGCCAATCCATGTTCATCAATATAAGTTATGATACTCACAGACATAATTAAATAAAAATGTTATCACCAAGAAACAGTTCATGTAACACAAGCGTAGAAATTGTTAAATTATAAGGGTTTTGCATTTTTAAAAGGTTTTATTGGCAGTGCTAAAGAATATGAGTAGCAGAAGGTAGTATAGAATTTTTTTATTTCTTTTTTTCCCCCACTAGTGTTCATAACACATAACATAACAGCCTTTTCTGCACTCTCTGCTTCTGGGTCTTACTCCCTTCTGTGATGATGCTTCATTCCATACCTCATTAAGTGCCTCTGTGGCTCTTTATTTGTTCAGTTAAAGTCTCACTGGAGTTCATTAAACCACATTAAACATCACTGATGTTTCTGAGGGAATTGCAGCATAACATGTGCAAGAGCCTAAAATGGGGGTTCTATTATTTTGCATGGTACATATAAGCAAGGAGGTCCATAAGATGTGTCACAAGATGTGCATCAGGTTGCCTACATACCAGGTTGCTCTGTATCTTCCCAGGATCTTGAAACCAGAAAAGTATGTAGGGTTTTTTTTGAGATATCATAAATGATGGATTGAATTTTTCATTAGCTGAAATTTCCAGATACAAAGATTTAATAGCTTTTTGATGTTTGCAGATACTGTCAAGAGGAATTTGGCTCAAAGAATATAGTTATACAATTTAAATTTTTTCCTGTACATAAGAAATGGATTCAGATGCTTTTCTAATAGTTCTATTAGCATTGAATATATGCGACCTCTTAAGAGGCTCTGGTGAGATACAGAGAAAAAAACCTTTAATTTGCTGGTGTCAACAGCTTTCGATGGAGTGGAACAAGAGAGAACAATTATTCATACCAACATTATTTTCAAAAGAAAGGAACAGTGGATGAAAATAATTAACCATATATTTACCTGAATATTAAAATATTGCCTGGTCAGGTGCTTCAAATATGACAGATGAGTTCAAAATCTCCTCAGGTAGGGATAAGAATTGAAGTACAGCTCTATTTATTCTTGATGAATATCCCTAGACACTGTGCTTCTGAATAAAAGGAAAACTACTCATTTGGCTTTTTGGTGACTCCAGTGATTTCTTTAATTTGTTTCTTTCACAAATACCTCGTATGGTGGTATTGTTTCAGATCAAAAAACTTGTTTTCTGTGGCAGTATATAGTAATTATTTTACAATTATTTACTTCAGGGGAAAAATAAAGCAAAGCAAAATGAAATTTTGGTCAATTTTATTGTTGCTTCCTTCCCCAGCTTTGGGTTTTTTTCTATTTGGTTTTTTGTTGTTTGTATGTTTGGTGAGTTACAGCAAAAAATAATAGTTATAGCTCCCCTAGAGATGTCATTGTGAAGGGTTGACCTTGGCAGGACACCAGATCCCTACTGCACAGCTCTATCACTGCCTAGCTGGACAAGGAGGAAAATAAGATGGAAAATGACTTGTAGGTTATGATAAGGCAGTTTACTAAAGCAAACACAAAAGTTTGCATGCACAAGCAAAGGAAAAAAAAATGTTTATTCTCTACTTCCCATCAGCAAGCAATATTCAGGCACTTTCCAGGAAGAAGGGCTTCAGCACACATAGCATTGTGCTCCAGATGGCAAACATTGTAAATAACAAATACCTCCCCCATTCCTCCTCCTTTCCTTAGCTCTTATATCTGAGCTGATGTGAAATGGTGTGGCATATCCCTTTGGTTGATTTGGGTCAGCTGGCCTAGCTGTGCTCCCTCCCAGCACCCTGCCCACCCGCAGCCCCTTGATGGAGTGGGGAATGTTGAGAGACAGCGCTGATGCTGTTCTGGTGTTTCTCAGCTGTAGCCAACACGCTGGTGTGTTATCAACACCTATCCAGCTTCCAATGCAAAGCACAGCACTGTGAGGGCTGCTGTGGGAAAGTGAACTCTATCTCAGCCAGAACCAATACAATCATGAATGACATCTAATTATTAACTTTACAGGGAATAGAAAAATTCATAGCAGTGCAGTAAAACACCAAAGGTTTTATCAGTTTGTTGGTGCTGATAAGCAACTGTATGAATTGTGACACAGGCAGGTTTTCCTATAGAAAAGACAAATAAGGTACTGTATTCCACCAGAGTTATGTCATGTGCTTCACAGACAAACTATTTCAGAACTGTATGAGAATTTTATCCATGTTCAGTCAGAAAGCAGCCTACAGACAATTGTAAAGATTTTCTGAGGTAAAGATTTTACATATTTTCTTTTAAATTTCTGTAGTATCTGACTTTCAGTTCTGATTTAATCTTTCTTTAGGTATAATTAGGTATATTTAGGCATATATTTAGGTATACATAGCCATTTTCTACGAATCTGTGATTCTATAATACAAGTTTAATACTTATAGGGTCAGCTGCAATGATGTGGTTCTTTGATTGACATTTTGCTACTTAATAGCTCTTAAAAAGCAAACATTCTAATAGAGACATACTGAGTTGCAACAGTAGTTAAAATAAAGGTTGAAGAGGTTAAAGAGGACATCAAATCTAATTGCATCACAAGGAATAAAGTTAGACAAATATATTAAGGATTAGATCATGACTTAACTCTCTTTTCTTTGCTGAGTTTAAAAATGCATAATTACTTCTTTTCTGTATCCATACTATAATAGTGTTTTCCTCTAAGCACACTGAATACTTTCCTACATTAATTCCAGCTACATATAGATTTACTCTTAACAGTATAAACAGAAAGAAATGAGCCTTGAAATACAACTTCAGTCCACCCCCTTTTTTTTAAGCACAAAAAAATGAGGCATATTAAATGAAACTCTGTGATTTTTTAAACTCACTATTAGTATGAAGAAGACACTGCAAAAAGACTTTATAACTAAAATGAGTAATAACAACATATGCATTTACATTGGGATAAAAATACATAGAGAAATCTTCATACTCAGGACATCAATCAACAACTAACAAAATGAATTTTGAAAAAAACTTCCCCTTTTGGCAGATCAATACATGCAATGAAACTCACATAACTACCCCCTGAAGTCAGCAAAAATGATGTCTGCAAACCCACCAGATCATACTGAGTGCAACAACTAGAGAGAGAAGAATTGTACGACTGTGAGAAAGTAATTGACAAAGTGAAACCATGCATGATAAGAGAGTTAATGGATGCCAAGTTCAGAGTTGGACAAAATAAATTTGGGCCCTTGGGGGAATTTCTGTACCCTGGATACTCACATCAAACAAATTAATAAAATATAGAAGAAGAGGTCCAACTCACCACCAGTTTCATTGATTTTGTCAAGACGTGTTTGTTCATGCATGCTATGTGGTCCACACCTCATCAGCCTGCTACGTGAATGCCAGGCAGTATCCATCCATGTGGACATCATCTGTCACAATGCTCAGGAGACACATACCAAAATTTAGATGGTGCTGGAATGTAGAATCTCCAGATTGCACTCAATGTCTCTATAAATCTGAATTTCAGCATTCTGTGTCTTGTCCATGAAATTACTGCAAATACAGAAATAGAAGACATGGTTGGTTTGTATATAGTAATTGTGGAGAAAGTTCTTGGAGGTTTTTGGGGGATTTGGGGTGGTTTTTGTGGGTTTTTTTTTTCTATTTCTTAAAACCAAATTTTAAAAAACAAGTAATTTCAGGATAAATAACCTGGATATAACCTTATTCCTTATGTCAGAGGATGGAGGAATGGAGCTAAGTCTGAACTTTATTTCTTTGCCCCATTCCTCTGATATTGAGTTCTGATTTTACTTTGTGGCAACTGATTGAGCATTTTTATATAAATCAGTATTATAGCATGATTTTTAAAGAAACATGCATAAGACAAGCAGGTTTTTTTTAAAGAAATGGTGTTTTCTTAACTGTTTTGCATCTGATCTCCTAATCAAGGGGCCACTGCAGAAATAAATGGATTTCAAACAACTGGGAGGGCAAGTGGAAGAAATATGAAGCATAGCCTGGAGAATTTCATAAAACCTAGGAAGAGTTTCTCATCTATCAAGTGATTTTAAACATTACCCATCTCAAAAATTCATGTTTTCTGGTATTCACTTCATGTCTGTTGTTACAGTCCTGACCCAGTGATCCAGTGCATTTCAATTTGACTCTCCTTGGAGTCACATATACTAAACATAGCAGAAAAAATAAACTTTGCTGCAATTCATTGCAAGGTTTACAGTTTCATATTAGAAAAAAAAAAAGTTGTATATTTCAGAAGCATTCCATAGAAAGACATCACAACGTTGGTAGCTGGGAACAAAAATGTGATGTTGAATTTTGTGTTTGAAAAGAGACAAAACTTGTCAAAGAGCATAAACTTCTTAAATAATGTTTAGCCTTTGTTCTTCTGTGTAAGCTTTAAATCTAAGTACACTTTTTTCACATTCTTATTTTAATCATGTGAGGTATTTATAGCTTATTTGAAAAAAAAATCATTCAAAATATGAAATGCACCATCTACTTTTACTGAAACTGAGGAAATTTTCCAGAAACAAATAAAATGCCACGTAAATCTAAAACTAAATGAGCTAAAATTTTGATTGAGTTCAAGACTATTAAGTCATATTTTATTTGCAGTACTTAACAGATGAAATGAAATTTTATTAAAACAATAGTAATAATAAACCACTGGTAATATTTGGGCTGATTATAGTTTTCATTATGCAAAGGATAGATATGGGAAGTATTTGATCTGCTGAATATAGGGTTTTCTGACCTTCATTTAGGTGTCCCTTAAAACACCACCTTGAATAGATTGAAAAATTTGGAATACCACATACTTTGGTGATATGATTTTTGTTGAAATGATAAAAAAATTGTGACCATCAGCACATATTTTTCTAAAAAGCCACACCAAATTTATTAAAATCAAACCTAAAGTATTGATTTCCTATTATTATATCAGTGCCATAAATTTACATGCTTTTTAATTACATCTGCCAAAATATTTTCAGAGTGCACTAACAACAATCCTGATAATATTTGGGAACTGAGAGAAAATAGTAATTATATAAAGAGTTCAGAGCAAATATATTTCTTATGGCTTCACTATTACTTTGCAACTTCAAATGTTGCAACCTTACTAAGACCTTTACTAAAACAAAATAATTTGATAATGAAGTTAAAATTGGTTCTTGATGAACATGTACTAAAAGCTTACTGTGATAACAGTGTCATCTCATCTGATCTCTTGCATAAAATGGGTTAAAAGATTTCAGTCTTAATAGGCTTAATTTCTGTTTGAAACTTTTTTTCCCCAGAAATTTATGAAATCTTGATATAAGTACTTCAAGTGATTCAAGGTCCAGTGAACCTATCTGAAGCCTCAATAGCTCCAGAGAGTCATTATGATCAAAAAACCCCGAGAAACAAACAAAAAAATTTACAATGCCTTACTTTTGTTCTTAGCTGACCTGCCTAAAACTTTGCTTCACTTTGTGGGTGGTTTTTGTGGGCTTCCCTATACCATTTTCTTCCCTTTTGGAAAACAGTGTCAGAAATCTCTTCCCAGGGTGCGTATTAACGATATTACCTGCCCTGTACTCTTTTATAGGGGAAATTACACAAGCTGAGGTTAGTATTTCATAAATTAGTTTATGATATGATGCATTTTCCAGGAACCAGACTGCTATTGTTAATACCCTTTTCTGAATTAATTCCTTTTTTTCAAAAATCATGAACACCTGTATTAAACTTCTAAATATTAATACCTCTATGCTTATGAGTAGTGTTCTGCATACACATAAGGTCAGTGTTTATTCTTCAGTGTTGGAACACTCAGAGTATCTGCCACCTGCATCACCAAAGGCTGCAGAGCCTAATGGGATGAAAAAGACTCTCCTTCCCTCCCATCTCATGGGATTTTTTTTTAATTTTGTGACTATGAAATGAGGATTTTTTCTTTCAATAAATATCATGTCATATACGTCCATTCACAGCAAACACAACATCAATTCTTCAGGTTTTTTTCTTATTTTTTTTTAGTATCATAGCTTACAGCAGTGGCTGCTTTCAGTATTTGGAGAAAGGAATTTAGTCTTTGAATAAATTCTATTTAATATTCTTTAAAACCAAAAAGTTATATCCAATATAAAAACAATTTTCTTACTCTCTTTTTTTGTGGTGCTGAGTTGTAAGTTTTCCTCAACAAGGACAAGTTCGTTCTGGTTTGGTTTTTTTTTCCATGGCAGTGATTTGAAGATTTCAGTTACTAACTTTTCCTAGTTCTCTTTTCTGTATATTGTAAAAAATTTTGGCTGACCTAGAAGATCTCTTAGGGGGAATGATTTCTTCACTTTTCCAACTCCTGTTGTCTGAGACTTGTTCTCTAATGTTCATCTGTCTGTTTCTTAACTGAATGCAATACGTGTGGATGCCTAAATATTTAAAATTCTGCTATAGGTGGCTTTAGACGTTGGCTTAATTCTTTTCAAGAAAATTTCATACAATATACCAAGAGGACCCAGTACTCTTGTCTCCCCATTCTTATGATGTCACTTGTTACAATGTATTTTATTCTGAAAATAACTGCTCAAATTGCTTCAAAAGTACCAATTCAAAAAAATTCCAGTGGAACTACTGCAGAATAAGCAATATACTGTTTTATTATGATGGTATTAAGAAAGCAATTCTTCAAGTTTCATGTAGATTCAATATTGATTTCTATGGCTTGGTTGTAACACGGATAACGTCTGTATTTCCTCAGCTCATTTCATATGACTGACTTTAGACTCCCAAAGTAGATAAGATACCATTTAAAGTAATAGAACATGCTTCCTATAAGTTTCAACACACTGAGCTAATGAGAAAAGTCTATTTGGAAGTGTGAGAGGAGATGTCACTCAGCGTTGGAGAGTGTCATTACCACTCTGTTTGTGACTTTCTCACTCTAATTTGCTGTCTTGAAGTGAGAAAATGTTGGATTGCAGGTTCAAGGTAAATTTAATGCTCATGGCAATGGTAAACCAAGGGGTAGAAAGTGCCATCATTAGCTTCTACTGAGCTTCTTGTTATTCTACCTTTTCACTTCTAGCCCCTCTTTGATTATTGTCTTTTCTTATACTCTATTTTAAAACTAATATGTCCCTCACAAAACTAATACGTCCCCTTTCTTTATCTCAGTCTTTTACTTAGAGACTTAATATTTCTTCATTGATCAGGTTACTTTCGTTTTCGCTCCTGATTTCAACACTCACAAAATGTATAGGAAAGGGAGAAGGATTACCATCAAAGAAACTGTGCAACTTAATAAAGCAAAGTAAGGACAGAGATACGCTTCAGGATCCAGGGAGAATATGCCAGGACATGGGACCAAGCTCATCACTACAGATGAGAAGCAAAGTTTGTAGGCCTATTAAACACTGTATCAGTGTGGCAATGCCGTTGTGGAATCCTAAACTACCCAAATTAACAGCAGCTCTAATAAGGTCCTAGGGATTCCAGATGCCATAGAGAGATTGGCTTATTGTTCAGCTTTTCCCCTAAACTATCTTCTGGTTCCTTCCCTGTTACATCAAGTATTTTTTGTTGTTTTTTTTTTCCAAAACTCTGTTACTTCTTACAGGCAATTTTTGTAACAGTGGTACTGTTCTTCTTCAAGCCACAAGCTTCTTGCTGTTTCTGCCACATCGGTTCGTACAGAATATCATGATACAGCCCTGAAGCTGTCAATTCTTAAACATTCTACTTAACTATTTTACTTAATTATGTGACAATAGGGAACATAAGAACAAGATCTCTGAACAACATGCTGACCCCCTGCTGTACTATAGCTCCACAATCAGGTGAACTTTACTTTTTTCAAGGTTCCAACACTGAAAATCGAAACATTTCTTATTAGGGAATTGATATATTTCTTTGGTGTTTACATAGCAATTGGCTCACACAAGAGTAGTGTACGCATATCTGGAGTAGCTTCTTCTTAAAGATGAATAAATTTGCTCCTTAAAATCTTCCAGTACAGAAGAAGAAAAGAAGTTCTCATTTGAAGGCTTATGGCTAGTTGCTTACAGTGTCTTAAAATTGTGTCACTGGAGTATGCAAGAATTTAGAATCTGTGAAAAGAACTTTCCTGTTTTGGATTTCAATGTCATATAATGTAGTTTAAGCCATTCAAGTAAGCCTTTTATGAACAAAATGTGACCCGGCTGACCAGGTTGTAAGATGAGTTCCATTCCAGGGGGAATTAAGCTCTTGGAAAACCAGGATTGCAATAGAATTGTTCTAGTAAGCATAGCTATAATTACTCTTTAAATAATGACAATGGCAAAGTAAAATAACCAGTTTAACACACTTCTCTAGTAAAAAGGGAATTCTGTCTTCCCTGTCCCTAGTGGTAAGGAGTAAGCTGAACATTGAAGAAGGACCAAATGTTTTTTATTTTAGAGCCTAGATGTGGCAGCATCTAGTTGGACATTCCGTACTTCCTTTCTGCTGTTTAGCTCACCATTGGAAAAACCAGCATTGTAATTGTAGCATTATCCAGTGCATAAAGGCTCTTGTAATTTTTAAAGACTTGTGTTTCACAGTTCCTAATACCTTTTTTGCTATTATGTATATTACATTTGTTCTTTATTGAGATGACCTGCATGAGGAAGCTCACTGTAGTGCTAGTTAATATTTGATGCCATCCCATCGTTTCTTTTAGTTCTTCAATAGACGTGGAAAAGCAATAATATCAATGTCAGAAAAGATATCAGATAAAGACATTACTAGTTAATGTTTTATGGGAAAGATACATTATTTATTACAGACAAACAACAGTCTTCACAGAACCACAGAATGGATGAGCTTGGAAAGGACCTCTGCAGGTCATATGGTTCAACATCCTTGCTACAGCATGTTGCCAATACCATGCCCAGATAGCTTCGTGGAGTCTCCATCTTTAGAGGCGTTCAATTTCCCTGGGTAATCTGTCTGCCATTTGGTCATTCTCAAGTGAAAAATTGTTTCCTGATGTTCAGAAGAATCCTCCCATGTTTCAGTGTGTGCCTATTCCTTCTAGGCACATCTTATCTCTAGGGTCAGACTGTATCTTCTTTTCACTCTCCCTTCAGATATTTGTACACACTGATGATATCACCCCTGTGCCTCCTTTTCTCCAGGCTGAACAGTCCTAGCTCGCTCAGCTTTTCCTCATATGGAAGATATTCCAGCCCCTTAATAATTTTAGTGGCCCTTAGCTGAACTCTGTTTCCAGTAGCTCCACCTCCCTCTTGTACCAGGGAAGACAGAACTGGGCACAATACTCCAGGTGTGGCCTCACCAGTGCTTAGTAGAGGGGAAGAATCACCTCCCTTGATCTACTGGCAACAGTCCACTTAAAGTGTTCCTGGATTCCATTCACCTTCTTTTCACACAGAATGGGTATGGTTGGAAGGGGACCACAGTGGGGTCATTTGGTCCAATTTCCCAGTCTTTCCACAAGGGCACACTGCTGGTACATGTTCAGCTTGGTCTACCAGAACCCCATGGTCCATTCTGTAGAGCTGCTTTCCCAGGCAGTTGGCTCCCAGCATATAGCTGTGCATGGAGGTCTTCCCTGAGGGCAAGATTTTGCAGTTAGCCTTGTTGAACTTCGTGAGGCTCCCTTCAGCCCATATCTCTAGCCTGTCAATGTCCCTCTGGAAGACAGCACAACTGTCTGGCATATCAGCCACTATATTCCTGTGTCTGTGTCACCCACAAACTTGCTGAGGGTACACTCTGCCCCATAATCCGGATAATTAATGAAGACTTCAAACAGGGCTGAACCTTATATTGGCCCCTGGGGCGCACTGCTAGTCACTGGCAACTGGACTTCATGCCACTGACCACCACTCTCTGAGCCCAGCTGTCAGTTTGCAATCCACTTCACTGCCTACTTGCACAGTCCATATTTCCCCAGCTTCTCCATTAGGATTTTAAGTCCTATAGTGTTGAAATATCCACTGGTCTCCCCTCATCTACCAGACTTCTATCCTCTGTTCAACGTCTCCTATCACATGGATAGAGCTTTAAAAGTATTGTTACACTTTCTCCGGGAAATGCAGCCTACAAATGTATTTCACTGCTACTGTTTGATAATATCCAAAACAAATGAATGTCTGACTAACTGGAATTAGTTGTTTGCCTTGTTTAGGACTGAAAATCACAAATACAGTTGTGATTTTAAGCCCAGCTGGAGATGAAACATCACACAGCCACTCACTCAACCCCCTCTCCCCACCTACTCCAGTGGAATGGGGAGGAGAATCTGAAGTAAAACTTGTATGCTGAGAAGAACAGTTAAATATTTGAAAATAAAGTAAAATAAATACTAATGGTAAATAATAATAATAATAATAGGTAAAGTGATACAATGCAGTTTCTCACCACTGCTGACCGATGTCAGACCCCTGTTCTCAAACTTAGATCCTCCATCCTTCTGGTTAACTCCCCCCAGTTCACACACTGGGCATGATGTTCTGTTGTGTGGAATATCTCTTTGGTCAGTTTGAGTAACCTGTCCCAGCTATGCTCTCTCTCAGTTTCTTTTGCATACCCCCTCACTGGCAGAGCATGAGACAAGGAAAAAAAAAAAAAAAAAAGTCCTTGACTTAACAAACCCCAAAACATCAGTGTGGTATCAAGACCATTTACATTCCAAATCCAAAACACAGCACTGTAACAGCTACTGAGAAGAAGTTAACTCTACCCTAGCTGAAACCAGGAAAACAGGACAGATAAATTATACCTGACATCAGTGTACTGAATACGGCTCAGAGAGCAAGGACATAATTTACCAATGCTAGCAGTAAGAATTTGTCCTAAACGTAAAAGAAAGTCTACTTTTCATTTGTTTTTGGATTGTTTTATAAGTGTTTGCTTAATTGGAAAAATGATACGATTCCCTTTTCCACAGTATTGAAAACAGGTATTTTCAAAATACATATTGAGTTATTCTTACTGCAGAAATATGAAAAAGAAGAATTTGGTATTTTTCACACTCTTTAGATAAAAAGGAATTACATTGATTCTGTCAACAGGTTTTCTATATAAGGTCTGTAAACATTTAAAAACACATATTTCCATGCTTTATTTTTTTTCCCATCTTTTTCCCATGACTAGGTTCCATCCTTTCAAAATAGTCTGAATAGTTTGTTTAGCTGGTTGATTATGATGCATAGATCAAAGTTAAATGAGGATATGGCTAGCTCTATGACTCTCACTAGAATAGCAAAGTTAATGTTCCCTTACCACTATAGGTTTGGCTCAGTGAAACGTAATTAAACAAAAATTAGAATCAGTGCTTCCAAATGTTCAAAAATAAGTCAGTTACAGTATTTACAGCATTTTTTTTCTGTCATACATATTCAAAATTACCAACTAATTTTGGATTTCCTTTAAGCATAAAGTAGCATTAAATCCCGACAAACAAAGCAGCCTCATTCAGAGGGACCTTTCCTTCAATTCCACGAGATTATTCAGTATACAAGAAATCACTTATCATGCATATAATGCTAAAATGACAATTCAAGTCAGTACAAGTTTTAAAAATTATATCTGCCTCCATCTGGAGTTATACTTGGCAGATGCCAAAATGCTAGGTAGTGGCTTTGGAAGAACAGCAGTTGCTGTTCTTCTCTGTAAACAGTTCAAAGACTCTTTTAGCAACTGAGACGCTAAATTAATTTCCATTACTTATCTTGCTGATGTTTGCCATGTTTGGTGTTTGTCCCTTCTTCCAAGGCTTGAAATCTATTATGCACAAGGTAGAAACATGGGAAAGATGGAAGAACGGTTGTGATGTCTCACTGTTCTCCTCATGGGCAAGTTTCAGTCTTGAGTTCCATTTATATGAAGACAGTCTTCATCTGGCATTGCAGCAGCAAATGATGCCCATCACATCAAGCCACATAGAATGTAATACTTTTTTGGTTTGGAAACAGAAAAAGTCTCCCATACAGGGAGTTATTTCTGGAAAGGCATGGATTTACTCCTTCTAAGATATAAGCATAGGAAAAACAGGACAGAATCTTATTTAAACTAAGTATTTAAAATTTAACCATTTGGTTAAGCCAAATAACCAAACATGAAGGTTTATTTACACCTTTGATCTGTTTAATCCTAGTATTTCTTAGTTCTGAGAAAGCAAAAAAGAAAAGGTACATTGTCTCTATCCCTCTATACCAGACTTATCTATGTGATGATAACTGATGGAATTCGTGCTGAAAGGTGCCCATGTAACGTTTAACAAAGAAAGCAAATTAACTCAGCTAAGTATCACTTGTTAAATCTGTATATAAACTCCCCAATGCTTTTATCTTTTTTGTCTCTACAAATATTCACCACCTTCTTTATATGGATTCATGAAGGAGGAAATAATAGTTGTATTACTCTTGCTATTTCATCTACATGTATTTGGTGTGAGAAAATGAATCTATTTCAAAGGCCAGGTTCTTCTTCCTTTCAAAAGTGAGAGAAAGCCCTCCATTTATGCTTTGCCCTTTCTAAGGTGCTGAAAATTTAATGTCATTATGTACTAGTTTGAAAACAAACCAGTGGGAGACCACAAATCAGAATTATAATTTAATATTAAAATTAAAATAAATGCAATAGTACAAGAATGCTGACAGAGTCAAGATACAACCTGACACCCTGTTAGTCAGGGTGGTGGTAGTAGTCCAGATGAAGCAGTGATTCTGTAGAAGGGTCTGGTCTTCACATGAAGGTCCAATAGCAGCTCCTGTCCTCTGGTAATCCAGTGAGTAAGGACTGCTTGTGCTGTTCCAAACCCCAGATTATATGCAGGTGGGAATGCTTGGCTCCCCCCTGAGTGGAGCATCTCACAATGGGATGAGGTAATTCTGTGAGTCATGCAGTGGGTCCTTGACTGCCCATTAAACAGAGATAGCTCCTGGAGGGAGTTATCAGGGATGAGTCATGGTAGGAGATAATGAACACTGCCCCATCTGCTTTAACTTGTGAAGATGATAATAGAATACATGCTATTGGTTACATCTTACATTGTTACCTAGGACATATTACCAAAGCATGAGTTACTATTCTGGAAGTATTTGTAAGGCATTTTATTGGGCTGCCAAGACTGAAACCAAATGTTTCTATCAGTACACCATGCATATAACCTATATCTGATCCAACTTTGTTTCATGACAGATCTTTTGGGGAATTATTATTAAAAGAAATTAGTATTTTTTGATCTGCTTGTTCAATGCAGAAGATAAAACTGTGAATATTCTAACTGTTTTCTGCAATATAATGACATGAAAGTGGTTGCAGCAGGCAAAAGAACCCTTATACCAGAGCTAATTGTCAAGTATTATCAAAAGCCTCTGTAGTGTATTGATAAAACACTTGTTTCAGAAGGACAACAACATTGGTGATCATTCTTGGTACGTTTAAATATAAAATCCTGAACTTGAAAGAGAACAATGCTCTTTTAAATATTGAATAGAATCTTGGGAGAAGGATAACTCTAGCACCAGAATGTTTTTTAACTTTAAATTTCATCTAACTGTTTTACATTAAATGGGAATTCCTATTTGACAATTGAAGGAATATTGAACTCTTTTAGCTACATACTAAAAGTATGTAAAAGTAACAAGTACAGTAAAAAGACCCCTTTTAATAGAGAAAATGAATAGTCATGCCAGGATTGATTAATGCAAAATGCAAAGATACAGATTTCAGTCCCCTACAAGTATCATTGCTGAGAAACTATCTGAGCGATGAACTTACCAAATATGCACAGGAACTGACCAAATTATTTCTGTCCTTCTGATAACAGTCTTCAGTTTTAACAATACTCCTGTGGGTCATCAAGATGCTATCACAAAAGGCAGGTAAAAATTTAAGGTTTTATAAGAGCAGAATCTTCTATGTTCTCAGCCTGAATTTTTAAGAAACAAAATAGGCATAAGACCTTGATGCTAACTTTATCCAAATGATACCAATGGGCTGCAAATGCTTCTTTTGTAAGCCATAGGAGCCCTTAAAGAGAACAATACTCACACAAAGGGACTTACAAATGCTAAAAGGAATGTCATGCATAGTGACTCAAAGTAAAACTATGCAAAAACAAACAAAAAAATTTTAACTTACAATGCAGACTTGCATAAAGCCAACAGGAAAGAAGTCATAGTAAAACAGGTGCTAAAATAAAGTGATAGTTTTAATGGCATTATCCCACAATGTGCCAAAAAGTTACCTTTACGTTAAATAGTCTCACATTAAAAAGCGATGCATTTCTAACACAGACTAATCTTAGAATGTAGAATTTTACCACTGACAAAAGCATTTCATACAACAGGAAGTAGACCCTACTATAAATGGCTGTACCATGAGGAAAACAATACTGACATTTATTTTTGTAGTTACATCACTTTCACCAAGATCAGACAAGTTGTTTATTTCCTAAATGAACACTTGTAGATGTTACCCTGTGAAATCCTTTAAATTATTTCATGGTAAAAATTCCCTTGCTTTCCACTGATCATAATAGTTTCTAGCAGCTGGTGACAGCTGATCTGTGCATGAGTCATATTGGATATAAAACACAATTCATGTTAAGAATGAATCATGGAATTAGGCATGCCATGCTCCTTTAAGAGTGAGCTGAATGAATTTCAAGGTGACTTTTTTGGTCAAAGTTAACTCTAAGCACAGACAGCACAAATGATAGACAGTCTTGAAAATGAGGGTGTTTATTTAAATAGTGAAACACGATCTGAAGTTCAATTTTCAGTGAATTAAGTCGCCAGTTCCTGGCAGTAATGCAGGTACAAAAAGCCAGAAGGTTTGAGAAGTCCTAAAAGAAATTACAGTTCTTTAAGAAATAAGGTCCACAGCTGTGGAAAGTGCAACTAAATTAATAAATACAGTTCTATTTTGTTTTCATACTATTTGGCTTCAAAATATTGTTGTGTTACTGCAGTAGGTAACATGATAAATAATATTTATGCATAATATATATGCAATTATATACAATTTGCATATAAAGTAGATACAATTTGTATACAATGCATCAACTAATATAGATATCTATTATACTGACACAAAAAAATGCAAAAGAGAAGAAAGGGCAAGCAAAATACTCCTTTTGCCATTGCAGTTGTAGAACAGGTTTCTCTTCAAGTTGTGTAGGAAAATCTGCAGAATATAAGAAGATATGGATTGTTAAGGCAATCATAGAATATCCTGAGTTGGAAGAGATCCACACTAATCATCAGATCCCACTCATGGCTCTGCACAAGACAAGTCCAAAAATCAATCTGCCTGAAAGCCTTGTCCAAACGCTTCTTAAACTCTGGCAGCCTTGGTGTCATGACCGCTTCCTGGGGAAGCCTGTAACAGTGCCCAGCCACTCTCTAGTGAAGAGCCTTTTCCTAATATCTCCCCTAAATCTCCCCTGACAACTTCATGCTGTTCCCTTGGGTCCTGTCACTGGTCATCCGCCCCCTCCTCTTCCCTTCATGAGGAAGGTGTGCACTGCAATGTGTTCTGCCCTCAATCTCCTCTTTTCCAGGCTGAACAAGTGACCTCAGACTCTCATATGGCTTCTCCTTTAAAGCTTTCACCATCTTCATAGCCCTCCTTTGGATGCTCTCTTAATAGCTTTGTATCTTATATTGTGACACCCAAAACTGCCCACAATATTCAAGGTGAGGCCGCCCCAGTGCAGAGCAGAGCGGGACAATCCACTCCCTTGCCCGGCTGGCGATGCCCCCCAGGACACGGGTGGCCCTCCTGGCTGCCAGGGCACACAGCAAGGAGCTGCATTCAGCTCTGGGGTCCTCAATGTCAGAAGGACAGGGAGCCTGGAGAAGAGAAGCCCTAGGGTGTCCTAGGTCCAGCCCAGATCAAAGGAAGGTGGTGTGGCCATTTTATTATTTGGTACCATCTCACATCATGGCCAGGGGTGGGGGAAAGGGACTCTCTCACTTCTTAGAAGAAGGGGCGTGGTTTCTAGCTGGAAGCAAGTGTGGTTGGGGTGGGGTGGTGCCAGCTCCTGTCATGTCAGGCCACGTCAGGCATTGGTGAGCATTTTGTGTGCAAATCACCCTCTTTTCACAAAATCTGAAATTGGTAGAAGAGGATAATTTCTCCCACACTCCTTGTGAGGAATGTACAAGTGAACCAGGACTCTTCAGGCTGAGAAAAAGACAACTGAACAACAGTATGATAAAAAGCAAGAATGACAGAAAGAATGTGAACAGAAAGCTATTGTTCACACTCTCCATCTAACAAAATGTCTAGAGGTGATCACATCAAGTGACAGCTGGCATTTAAAACATGAAAAAGAAGATGTTTCTTCACTCATTTATTTATATTTGAAGACCCTGATACAGGGACCAAATCATTTACATGAATGCAAAAAAACAATTGGACAAACAGGGAAGGTGAAGATCACTGAGATGAATAAATTCTAGCTCTGAAGCAGAAAGTTCTTGAGATAGAAATGACAGGGATCTGGGAGAGGGAGTTGCAAAGTACCAAGAATTCCTGCTCACTCTGACCCATCCTTCTTCCACAGCCCTCCTCTACTGCCTGCTTTTGGATGTGGCATACTGGACATGGTAATCTCTTGGTATGACATGAAATAACTTCTTTTTGAGCTCCAGCAGAGTCCTGTGTGTCTTCAGCAAGATTCAACATTTCCCCTTCCATCTACTTTCTAAATGCTTGTATAATTCCATTTCTTCATTCGTTTCAAATTGAGGAACTGATTTCAAAATTATAAATCCAAAAAGCCTATTTCTGTCCTGGTCTTCTTTTATCTATTACCTTGTCTCTTTAATTACACTACATGATCTATTGCAACTGGAGTTACATTAGGAACACCAAAAATTTCAAACTATTAAAATGATGTAATACTGTGGGGTTTATGTCATTCTTTCTTACAGTACTTTTATGTTCCAATATTTTTATTTTTAACATCTTACAACTGTCCTCAACATAAACTGAACTACGTGGAGATTTTGCTAATAAACAACATATTCATTATGACAATTCAAACAATATTAAACGTCATTTTTTCCCCCAAATTCAGAATGATAGAATACATGCCCTGTAACCCCATTATTTCATTATGCACCATATCCACAGAAAAAATCCTGAGCTGCTTTAAGTTAGCTTAGCAAACTTCCTTCCCACTTCTGGCATTGCACTGAGATGCACAAGCCCGCCAGCAATTCTTTTAAAGTTTTTGATTTTACAGAGCAGTTTGGTTCTTGAAAGAAATAGATTTCTTGTGTTCTTTGTGCCCAGAGAACAACACAAATGATTAAAAATTCAGTGATAGCAAACAGAAAAAAACCATAGAAGTTCCATACTTGCAGCACTGAACAAGTAAAACAGAAATGCCTGAATGATATTTTTACCTTCTACCTGATTCACTGTGCTAATGCTCAGCATCTTTCTCAGCCCTCTCATTTTGGTTTCTGGATTTATTTTTTAAAGAAAAAATAAACATGCTACTAGACAGCTTTGTGCTAAAAGAAATGCAAAAACCTAAAGACATATACAGTTGGAAAAAATTATCATAGTAATCTGACAGTTTGTAATAAATAATCCCTTTGATGGATTTAACTTTTTACTGTGTTTGGGCATGGTTCTAGAAGATTTCACATTTTTCTGAATTTTTTTCATCATTTGAAATTACAGAGCCAGTATAATTGACATATACTGGGGCTGCTGTTAAATCAGAAACAATTTATTTTAAATATCTGACACTGCATGTAGGCATGTTTACTATAACACCTCAAAATTTCTGAGACTAGTGTAGGTCTCCCTGTGCTCATCAATCCTGTCATGATTTTTTCTCAGGCTGCTGTCCCTGAAATATGTTCACTCGAGATGGCTGCATAGCACACTGGAAACTTTGCATTTGTTATTATTATTGATTTATTTATGCAGACACTATGCTGATTCTCCAGGATGACAGGCGTTTATAGCATCTCAATCTTTGATGAATCTTCCAAAGTGTGAATGTCTGATCTATAAAGCTCCTTGTGATCAGGCATCCTATAGACAACTGAACCTCAGAGCTGAGTCACACATGTAAGCACAGCGACTCTTGGGCAGTAGCTGGGTAAGTGCAATCCATATGCATGAGTGTTTCAGAGGGACATACAGCGCAATGCTATAAATACATAATTTGCAGCAACAAGCACTTCAATGACCCAAGCTAATCCCCTGCCTACTTCCATTCTTAGTGCAGATAGGCTTCCTCATATGCGGGTGGAATTTGAGTGGTAAATGAAGGGCATTTATTTTGCACTCCTGGAACTCTTACTGAAGTATTGAGATTAAACCTGGGGTTATAAGAGGAGGGAGTAAGAACAGGCTGCCTTTTCCAGATGTGTCAGCCAGTCAGTTCCTAGCAAAGGCTGGAATAAATTACTGCTTCTACTGGCAGCCACAGAAAATGAGTTTCTGTTCAGGGACAAAGAAGACATGAACCTCTTTATATGCAACTTGGATTCAAACCTGGATTTTGCCTTTTTTGCTTCATCCTTTCATTTCCTTGGTTCAGTTACACTGAAAGCCCTCTTCTATGCTTCCTTGGAATAATTGCTTTGATGACTATAAATCCTCTCAGCAAATGAATCGTTAATAGGAGATTAATGTGAGGGAATGTTTGTTTTTTTTCCTCCTAACTCATCTGCTAACACAGAGGTGAGATTCCAGAATAACTGTATTGTTTTTCAGTTTAACATACCATTACTACATAATAATTTTATATATTGAATTAATATTGGCTCAGATTCTGCTTCAGATTTGTAGACATGGTTCTTAGTGGGTTTATTAGGCAGTTGAGTTACATGTCTTTGCACAGACTTTTGCACTGAGTAATGAATGAGACATTAAATATAAACAGTGGAGTAAAATAATGCTTAAATTTCATGCTTTTGTGTTGTAGGTATTTCTACATTCTAATAAATCGCAATTCTGAGTAGCCCAGTATAAATCTTCTCGGTGTCAATCATGTAAATAGGTAATGAACTTCAAGCCTTTTTAGATATTTGAAGAAAGTTTCTGAATTTTAGGTAGGCCTGTACATGTCTAGACAGCTTTGCAATATAGACACTCTTAAGATTTTTAAGGAATATAATTTGCAGTGTTCAGTAAACGTCATAACACTGCTGTTTCTCTTAAGTTTCTTTCTTTCAGAAACAAGCAAAATTTTTTGACAAAGATGGAGGCAAAAGATTTCATCCATATCAAGAATGTAATAAAGAATTGGAGGTTGTTATTGCACTGCTTATAGAAACTTGTGAAATGAAAGGAGATGAGAATTCCCCTCTAACCTCACACATGATGTGATTCTGTGATTCTCTGAAAGTACTGCAGTTCTAAATGGGGTTCCAAATGGTATGAGAAACTGAGAAGCAAACCAAATGAAAAAGATTTTTTTTGATGTCTATAAAAATTTTGTGAATGGAGGTTATTCATTATAAGAAAATAAATAGAATTACTATTTTTTTGTAAAATTAGCTATGTGGAAGAATTTCTTCTTGTAAAAATATAAATTATTTTATCATTAGTTTATATATTTACAAACACTGCAATGTACTGTTTATTACGGTTCAGATATAATGTCAGAAATAATGATGCAAAAAATAATTTAGTGGAAATACTCTGCTCTAATATGAATCAGCTACAGGGTGGAATCACCAACATGCCTTTTCCAGATCTCTGGAATAATACCCAGTCTTGCGAATCCAAACAAACAACTAGTTATACATGGACTTATAAATCATGAAGCTTGAATCTTAAGAGTTCTAAAGATCTTGTGAAAACTCTCAGACAGCATTTTCAGTTTTCATTCTCACTGTTGTACCAGAAGAATGACTGCTCTGCAGAAACTGTGAGATTCATGTTCTTTAAAGAACACAAAAAATATCTTTGTATTTGTTTAGATTTTTAAAAATTCTTTTCTAACTTCTTTTTTTTTTTGGCTTTCAGTACTATCTTCCTACTTTACATCTTTTTTGGATGGTGTGGTGGGTTGATGCTGGCTGGGTTCCAGGCACCCACCGAAGCCTCTCTGTCATTGCCCTCAGCAACTGGACAGGGGAGAGAAAATAAAACTAGAGTTTCATGAGTTGAGATAAGGACCAGGAGAGGTCACTCACCAAATACCATCATATAATTGTGAGAATTTACGTGTTTCTCAGAAAACTGAAGCTTTCTTCTGCTTTCAGGCTGTTCAAATATTAGATAATATCACTGACTTATAAAAATAGGGGTGTTTTTTCCTATGCTTCCTATTTAGAAAGGGCTTTGGTAAAAAAGACGATCAGTGGGTGTCTTTAACAGGTGCTAAGTTTAGCTGTTGTTTTAAAATCCAAAAAGAAGGAATGTTTGCTTTGCTCAAATATTTTAATTTATTTCATTATATGCATTTGATAGAGGTATTTGTTTGGTCACTGTTCTCTAGGTATTCACATAAACTCAGGATTAGATAGTACTGTGATGACAGTAGGTTTATTTTACAGCTCAACTGTTGACCACTCACTATAGAAGTCAAAGTCATTCCTTTCCATTTCAACTACATTCTTCCAAGAAATCCATCCCTAAATATGTTACTAGAAAGGCATAATAACCATAGGCTCCAGACATCTCCACAGTCACCCTCATGCGTAAAGTACTTTGACATCTATGGATGTACTTTACCACTAAAACCAGTTCTAACTCAACCAGCTACTTAAAAATCTGCAACTGGCAACTAAAGGAATGTGAATCTTCAAATGTGTTTGGTATAGCTCATGGAAAAATAGCACTTTAGTAAATAAAGGTCCATTATCTTTTCTTTCAATACCATATTACACCTTTGTAATTTAAACGGCAGTTGTTTGGCTTAATATCTTCATTCTTAATACATTGTCATCTCAGGAAATAAGCAACTAGGCTACAAAATGCATCAGCACAAGCAGTTTTGAGTAAGTTTGAATCATGTATTAGGCATTCAGAGAATTGTCTAATCTAATTCTCTACTTTGAATCAGATCATGAACAAAACTGAAATTAGTGAATATAGTCAATAATTTTATGCTACAAGGAAATTAATTTCTCCCAGTTTTTTTCTTCATTAAGAATTTTACATTCTTTTTAGATATCCTTAAATCATCATTCATGGCTTGCAGCTCAGATCTGTATTTCTAGAAGTAAACCTGTTGGAGTAGAAACAATTATATATTTTGGAGGTTAGATTTGGACTTAAATTAACCTCTTGTTTTATTTCTCTCAACTTCTAAATTGGTAACAGACAGCGGAAAAAAATAGCAGATTGTTTTAAATTGTTGGAGTCCCTTCAGATTACATTGCTTACATTCTATGAAGTTGCTAGTTACTATCACATGATGTAACATAATTTGTCAAAATGACGTATCAGTAACATGGCAGAAACACCAGATGTCATAGGAACGTAAGCACTGCCAGCCTAATTTAGTTAATTTGTCCTTTCCAGCCAACCTATCTTTAATAGTGGCCAGAACCAGATGCCTCAGAAGAGGCAAAAAACCTTTGACAGGGAAAAATGTTTGAAAAATCAGTGTAGGAGATCATGTTCTTTCTTTCTAAATTCTGATTAGCAAACAATTAGCTTATTTTCTGCAGTATAAAGATATGAATTTCTGTGCTAACTCCTACATTCCTCAAGTCTGCCAAAAGTCTTCTGTTTCCTCTAATTTTGATTATGTTCTTCATTCTCACTTTCATGTAATTCTGAACTTCTTTACTCCATGTCACAACTGGCTTCCTACATGTCATTTACGATGTGATTCAGCAAACCAAACAGAAGAAATATGTGTGGGGGTAACCACACACACATTGATTAAATGCATATATAAAGAAAAAACCTAAATTATAATGGTTTTATTTCACAAAAGTATGTTTTTAAAAAGAACCTGAGAGAATCAAAATGTTTTCTTCCAGATACAGCTTGCATTCATCTGGGGTGTCTCTTACATCATATACCATATGCACAGATGACAAGCAGTGAAGTGATATGCCAAATTATATTTTGTTGAAAGTTCAGATGACCTTTGCATAAACAAGATTTTGACTAACTTGAGAAAAACAGAGGAAAGTAGTCAATTTGCCTTTTCTCACAGACAGAGTTAGAGAAACTTCAGGAATTAGTAAGAACAGAGACTTCCTATCCTTTCTTATCTGAACCACTTTGCTAATTCCTAGTTTAATAAGTAGACAGGCAGTATAGAAAACTGTAATTCTTCTGTGAGAAGTAATGATTTACTGACATTCTATTAAGTCAGACAGCAGAATTCAATTTTCTGACTTCTGGTAAAGAGTGAGCTTCATTTCACACCACGAGTTCTTGAGACAGTATCCATATAATTCAAGAAGCCTATTCCTCAGTTCTTGTTGCTCTCACAAAAACAGAACTCATGACTTTTTTAAAGCAGCTTTTCCCATTTTCAAAGCTTTTGTACATTTTTGTGACTGTAAGGGGCTTACTAGCACTGCTGCTTCAAATTCTCATGAGCTGCAGAAAAAATTGCTTATTTCTTGTTGATGAGTGCTATTTTGCAATGACATGCCTAGGTAACTGAGAAACAGTCTATAGGGAAAGAACTATGGAGGAGATTCATGGATGAAACAGGTAAAAGGGAGGAAAATTTCACTGAGAATGTAGCTGGTTTCCTCTTACACCAAGAATTTAATTTGAAAGAAAACATAAGATTAAAACCCAGATTTTTGTCCCTAAAATTTGTATTAGTTGCAGGATGATGCCCAGAAAAAAATGGCTTATTGAAGCAGCACTGCTAGACAGTGAATGACTGACAGTCTGAGCAACCAGCCTCCTCAGGGGCATCTGAACCTTCACGGCAACTTCATCTGAACTGCTTCATGGGAATCCAAACCTGGTAATGAATTTATAAGCTATAAACTATTTACTTTGGTGCATTTTGTTAGGCTCCAGTCCTGGAACCTGAGACTATTTAGGGGAAAAAGAAGAGCAATATCATATACTGCAGTTCAGTTCCACTTGATCACGTCTTTCTGATAACTAGATGAAGCTTGACCTTGACTTTGATGCTTATAAAAGAAAGAAAAGGTACAGCAAAAAGATGAGCAGAAGCAAGCAGGCAAGAAAAAGCAGCAACCTTTTTTTTCCCCTTTATTAACACAAATTATCTTATTCCAGGTTTTTGCACTTCTCTTTCTCTTATTTCCTGCTCTGATGTGCATATAGGGGGATCCAGGTGCTTACTGTTCCATAATGTCAAATCAGACATACTGGCCTGATAGCTAACACTAGCCTGCAGCACTTCTACTGCTAAATTTATAGAAAAAGGAATGATTTCTTTTCAGCACTAATTATTTTTCCTTATTAATGAGTTTATGATACACTATTAGACTAAGAGCAGAAACACTGGATTTATGCACATCATGTAGTTTTTCTCTTTCTGCTCCTCATGAATATATTTTTAAATCAGCCTTTAGTTTTAGACTGAGCTGGCATGTAAACTTCCATTTTTTCCTGCAAAGTTAAGTTTAAAGTCAGTTCCATTCGTTCTGGTACAGAATTCTGGCTGAAGAATGGAGCTCGGCTGTTAGAGATAAGATTGTGTGCACACTCATGGACTGGCAGATGTATAACTGGGAACCTGAAGGGACATACCATATTTTGGTTTTGGTGTGGTGGGTTGACCTGAGGCAGTAGTTTAAGTCCCTACACAGGTGCTCTGTTACCCTGCCCTGCCCCAGAGGACAAGGAGGAGAATAAGAAGAGGAAAACCAAGAAAACTCACGGGTTTAGAGAAAGACAGTTTAATAAGTAAAGGAGAGGAAAAAAACAACTAGCAGCTTAAAGTTCCTGAAGGCTTTCTGAAGAAGATCTAAAGCTGAATGCTGTTGAGATAATGTGATGAACAAAAATAATTCTTATTACACTGGCAGCCCCTCCTTCCACTGTGTCATACATTTCTCAGACCCTACTGGTTGACTCAGTCTAAGGACCCTTATGCTGTCTCAGGGCTTTTTTGCTGTCTGCGTCCACAAAGCTTCAGTTCCATAAATACTGGATGTCCAGAAAATGTATTCTTAAAATACACCATAAACCCCCCTTGAACTGGAGCCTATTTTTCTGAATATCAGTACAGAGAGTATGAAACCTTTTGACACTATGTCCACTAGGAACCCCCTGTTCTCTCAGAGAGAAGGTCTAAATTAAGTACTGTAGTTTTATTGCTCTTAGACAATATAATTAGCAAGAGTCTTCCAGTTTCTTAGTAAAGATTTTTTGTAAAAGACTATGTAGTATACCTCAAACTTACTTAGATAACTATTAAATTGGTTTCCCATTACAAAAGATACTGTAAAGGAAAAAACATGTCTCTGCATGATTTAAATTTCTGTGAATACAGGCATGGACAGGACTTTGGAGAATTTAGCACACCTTGACTTTTTTGGAAGAGATATATCATGATCTATAATAATTACCTGTAAATAGAAAATTTTAAAAAGTAATTCAGGTTTGTGTACTCTGTGGCTGTTTTTTTAAGTAAGAAGACTATTAGCCTATGAAAATGACCACTGAACATGACAGCTGGATAATTTTAATTTTACTCTAATCAAAACCTTAGAAGATATAAAGAAAAAGGATTCTAGAGGAAACAGGTTTTAGTACTATGCATGTAGTTTTTCTTCTTGAAGTTTTTAAGTGCTTGTTTGAGTTCTGAGGTTATGAAGCCAAAATATAAATTACTCTATAGACAATTAAATAATCCTTCTGGGAATAAAAGAGGAACAATTGTAAGAAAGCCACTGTAAGATATTTTTCTAAGGAAATAAAAATGAATTAATGGATCTTCAACAGCTTGAAATTAAGCCCAAGTGAATTGCTGTTGTTGGAGTGGGTATGAAGAGTTATGTAGTATTTTCTCATTTTATTAGAATTAAATAAAAGATGCCAAGCCTTTATGAATTTAAATACTGATGTAATGCAGTTTCTGTGACAAGAAAGGCACTCATTTAACAATCCCCTTGTTTACTTTAGCTGAAAAGTCCCACACATAATGAGATGAAGAAAATGCCCATATGTCATTTACAAGGCTGTAATGGTGAAGATGGCACTGTAAAGTAACAAAATTCTTGCTCTCTATCAGCAAACTCTTTAAAAAACATAACAGTGGGTAGAATAAGGCAACACTAAATTTATAATATATTCTTAGATACAGTAGCATGTTGACTTCTAAGAAATAATTGGCAATTAATGCTGATTCATCCGAGGAAAATGGGCAATTGTGGGTTTTTTAATGTTAATGAGTAAGTGTCACATACTTACATATTTATCCACTTCTGATTCTTATGGTATTATAGAAATAATAATCTCAGTCATTATTATCCTATCAAGTGATTATTACACCTATGAAGGGAGTCAGCTGTTTCTGTGAGCTGAAAAAACAAGAGATATACTAGTTTCCTAGATCCTCTCATCCCTGATACCTCTACATGCCTTGTCCTTTCATCCACACATTGGTTTCATGTGGTTGGAATGTCAGCTGGTGATACCCCTGCTGTGTGGAACCTCACCTGGAGGAGTCAACAGACTGTCTAGGTAATACACCACTGTTGATGTTAATTTACAAAGGGAAAAGAAAAGAACAGAAAAGCTGGGTTCAACCTAGTGTTCTCCATAAAACTGATTGTCATATTAGAATTTCCATTATACAGTCATCGAGACATTGTCCAGTTCGGTGCTTACTTTATCTAGATTTTTGTCTTCTTTCATCAGCCCCTTCCTTACTCACACTATAGAAGAGAATGTGTTTAGTCTAATTTCAGGAAGCTAAATAGCAAAATCTATATTGAGATGTATACCTCTGATTCCCTTGCCTAATTTTTATTTGATTTTCTTAAGATAGTAGAAGGATTTTTTTTTAAGACAGTAGGAGGTTTCATAATTAAAAACAGAATGAAGGCCTTAAAATGGACCTTCACATCCTCAGAAAAGAACAAATGCTGTAATGAGTTTATGATTTTCAGTGGGTGTTTTCTGTGGAGCTACAATGTATTATGCAGAAACATATTTGTATTGTAGTCGTGTCAATAATCCATCAAGTATTCATCATCTCTTTCTCATGTTCCATCTTAGACTTAGTAGAATTTTTTATTTTTGTTAAGAGAATCTATGGAAAATGGTGCTGTAACTCAACTGCATCCACCCTTCTTTTTCTCGTTTTAATGTTTTGATTTTAGTTTGAGTTGCAAATTACCATGAAGCTACTAAAATTTTTTAATTCTTCCCATGTTGCTGTCTCATTTTATATTCTTGCAAGATGTATGAGAGCACTCTTTAATGCTTATCATTACTGATGAAAATCGTGGATAGAATTTTTTACATTTGTGACACACGAGGCACTGAGTTTCAGGCACTGAGCATTAGAAAATCATTAAAATATTAATTGGTGTCTTCATCTCCTCAGAAATTTAGAAATGGCATATGGAGATGTATACTCAGTGACCAAGATTCTCACTGAAAAATTAAATGTTGCTCAGGTCTAGCAAAAGAAGATATAGCACAAGCCTCATGTAGCTATACCTATGTTATATGTTGTGAATCACAACCAGAATTAGAGCCTGTACTGGAGAATGTAATGAAGAATACTGTGTATTAAACCTCCTTTCCCCTTCCCCATTTAAAACACGTGTTCAAAAATGTTTAAAGAGCTTACTCAGTTATCTCAGGTTTATTAATGATGTGAAAACATTTTGTATTTATTGCAATTTATTCAGGATGAACTCCTCTGTAGTTAAAAATTACATGGCTGCTGTCTGTTAGCAACGACATTTAAAGTATTTTTCACCTCAAACACATCCTTACAGTCCTTGCATGCATTTCTTCAATCTCTGCTCATCTATCCCTCCATTCAATTAAATTAATTTTTATGGAAAAGTTGCTTTGCTCTGTGGTTAACTGAACACCGCACCACCATCAATGGATAGATGTGTAAGAATGTACTATGTGAATTCTCTTTTTCCTTCTCCTGTGGCACTTAATGATTGTAGCAGCTGCATCAATGTTACTAAGCAATGTCATTCAAGAAGAGCAGAACCATAAAGTGAAATGGTTGGTGCTGAGTGTTCAGATATGCAGCCCTGGCAGGAAGTTTAGCTATCCAAACAGACTCTGAGAATCTACAGAACGTGACAGGAGAAATTGCTGAACACCATAAATAACACAGTGAGAAGCTGGCAGAAGTTACAGCTAGTGCTGTGAGGAATGGCTGGATTGCACAGATGGCTAAGGAGGAGGCGTGTGAGAAACGGCCAAGATTCACAGATAATTGTGAGTAGTATTGGAACTCTTGCGGGGAGGAGCACCTAAGTAACCATATTGGTAATATGAGGTAAGGCTTAGACCCAATTACATGTGCACTCTTTATTCGGGAGGAGACAAGGATGGAGAAAGGAAGGATCAAGGTGGATGGAAGAGAAATACAACTATGAAAAACAAAGAGGGGAGGAGGCTTTTTTGCGTGTAAGCAAATGGGTGGTCAGTACACTTGTATGGCTGAGCCTCATTACTTGTGTTTTGTAATGCCAAATTTCCTATGTGTGCATGAGTTGGAAAGTCTAAGTGACAGCAACTGTAGGCTGGGTTGTCTGTATACTTAGCTAGTGAAACTGAATCCTCTGTGTGCATGTGTGTGTGTGCACATCCATGTGTATCTGCCCTTGTGAAATTCACACTCAGTCCTGCTCCTGGCTGGACCTGCAAACAGAGGCAGCAGCAGCTTCTAAATGTCAAATACAGGAAATGCTGATAATCAGGAGTTTCACTTCAAAAGTACATTCTAAATTGGAGCAAAGACAATAGTATAATCACATGCAATACCATTTCATATGTTCTCTTTTCCGTTTTCACTTTTCTAAGGCTGATGATCATGAAATTTTCCCATGTGCTTCTACACTTTTGGTCATCTATTACAATCCTCTGCAAATTTTCTAATTCTCTTTGGGTTTTTTTTTGGGGGGTGTGACAAAGGAAGAGTTTTTGCTCAGCATATATCTGTGATGGAGAACAGAGATGGGTATCACTGTCATGCTCATGTTTTCCATTTTGTGCTCAATTCCTTATCCTTAAGATTACTTTTATATTTTCACGTCAGCTGATGACTTTCAAAATAATGTTATAGTGTAAATAACTAAAGGCATTAAATTAACAGATATTTCCTGTCCCTGATTAGACACCAAATTGGAAGGTAACAGAAAACCCCCCTATATTCTGAAGGACAAACACAGAGTTGAGATCTCATCTGAGGTCAGATTTTGGATGTTGCTTTACGGCTGAAACTTGCAGAAAACCTAGGCATAGAGAGATTCATGCAGACCTTGTTAAAACTGAGCTGGGTTCTGGCAATGAGATATATGAATAGATAAGATATGAATAAGATATATGAATAAGATAAAGATGTATAATCTTTAAGATCTTNTCATGCAGACCTTGTTAAAACTGAACTGGGTGCTGGCAATGAGATATATGAATGTATAATCTTTAAGATCTGTTTTCTGATAAGTCAGACACAGGAGCAGAGACATCCAGCACAGCAGCAGGAGGCATAGCTAGACAATGAATCTGCAAACAGGGGGCTGTAGTGGGCTCCGTGACAGGGGACCCCATGTAATGTTTCCATGATGGAAAAAAAAAAACCTGGAACAAAGGCTTCTACTGCATTTATCCAGATACCTGCTATATTATCTCAGGTGAATAATTTCAGAAAATTGCATGCCAACGTTGATAGCAACCATTGTCGCAGTACTAAGAAGGAAATAACAGAAGGGCTGATACAGATCATTGAAGGAGAGCAAATACTATCCTAGCAATGAAATTAGGTTAGTTCAGCTCTTCATCTCCCTGAGATTAATGAAGTTTCTCACTCAATTAAAATGTGAAACAAACAAAAAAATCACAAACAAATAAAGAGCAACTTCAGAAATTCAAGAAAGTGAATTTCTTTAGAAAAGAATAAAAGCAGTATTAGAATATCAGCTGTGATCTCTTTCTTTCAGGTAAACTCAATCCTTTAGTTTAACTGAGTTTTAATAATATGTCATATATTCTATTTAAGTCCTTGCATGCAACTGAAATACTAGAAATTTATCCTGGTGAAGATTTGATTACCTCTGAGTATTTGCCAATGAAAATAAAAACTGCAACACTGCTAAAAATTTTCCCTTGTGAAAGTCTACTTTTTATGGTATTTACTGACCATTATTAACATGAAAATATGATAGGAAAAGTTGCTGTAGAACTATCTATTTTCTGTATATTTTCATTCTTCATTGGTTATTGCTAATTTTTTAATCTGCATGTCAAAACAAAAGATTTCCAGCCCTTTCTTTTCCACTTACCAGAAAAAAATAAAGCTTTTTCTCTTGGTTCATATATCAAACCACTTCTTACCAGGGATCTTGTTTCAGAATACTAAACTACATTTGCAATTTTACTGCATAAGGAAAACTAAATTGACTGTAACTTGCTTTCATAGGCTATGCAGTAACAGCTGGGCAATGCTGGCAGTGATTAACTTGCATCAGAAGTAGGCAAAATCCACGTTTGACCACTTATCTTCTGCAATACACTGGATCCAGTTCTGAACATGGAAGCAGAACCTACTCTTTCAGTGGACTGAAATAAAAGTCAATTTGGAAATGCTGCGAGAAATACCTATTGGTATGGTAATATGTGCTAAGATTTTTTAAAACCAGTTGACATAAAGGTATAATAATGTGGAGAGGGTACTATTTTCACAGATTGCTTCATAAGACTGTCTCCTAGCTCCAGGGCTCAATTTCAGTTTCTTGCTGAGTCCAAAACATGTGCCAGGCTGAGATAGGCAATTTTTCCCCCAAGCTTTGGCTTACCTTGAGATGAAACAAGGCCTGCAGGAAAAGACTGAAGTTTGGCAGGAGGCTCTTGACTATAGATGAATTGGTAGGGCTGATCACAGATAATGAATGCCCCTCAGTGCAGAGGCTTCCACAGAGACCTTTTTCCTGATCCTAAGTTCATTCTGCTTCAAAATTTGCTGACTAGAACTCACAAACTACAATGAAAAGTCTACAGTTTCCAAAGTTTGGGCTTAAAATGATTATTTTTCTCAATAGCACAGATTTCTATATGTGTGTGTATAAATATATATTCGGAGATATAGATAGATATATAGATCAGAAACTGATTGCTGGTAATTTCCTCATAAATAATTTTAAAAAACGCAAATGTCCAGTGTATTTCTAGTACTTGACTATGAACTCAGTCATATAGATCCTTGTAAACAACAGAATCAAGTATTTTCTCCTTGAAGTGCTTCTCGCAAGATTCATTTTCCTGATGCTTTTTACAAAGTGAAAGACCATTGCCTTAGACAGCAAAACTTCAACTTGCATGACGCCCCTCCCAACTACAGAAAATGCAGGACAACATTGTTCCAATTCAGGCATTTTACCAATTCATAGATCTGCACTAAAGTTCACAGAGACTACCCAAATGCACTTGTCATTTCAATGAAAACTGTTTTTCAAACTCCATAGATATGGCCTCGCTGAAGTGATGACCACAAACACATGCACACAGCCTACCTTTCTGGAAATTCTCTCATTAATGAAGGAAACATAATTCAGTAGAGGGGCAACATCATTCTCTAACCAAAGCAGCAACCATGCTGACAGATGTTTGTTTGACATGGATGAATGGAGGTATATTTTCACCAAGTTAAACTGGGGAAATCTGTATGATTCAGATGCTACAGTTAGAAAATCTGTCATCAAAACCCCTAGTTTCTTGCTGCAATGTTTGCGGATAAGTAATAGACTGTCTTTTTATACTAAATATGAGGAACAGACATTTATATTCATTTTCCCTTCACAATATGTATCTAATTCTTCTGATAGTTGAGAGTTCTTAGTAGCTCAGTCAGCAACATGTTAATCCGTTTTCTAATAATTTCCACTGCTTGCTTATACACAAGTCTTCCTTGCAAATTGTAATTTCTGTGTTTTGGAAACAAATAGTTTCAAAAGACTGTTTTAAAGATACAAAAATGCAACAGGATTCTTCTACTGAAAGATAAGGCATCATATAAAAGAAAGGGACAGTTAAGCATGTCTTAATGAAAATATGAATGTATAATTTTTTGTGACCATCTCTCATGTAATTCTGTCACAAGCTATAAAAAAAGGATTTTGTGACAATATAATAGCTTTTTCTAAAGGGTCCTTTTATTTTGCTCAGTAAGATGCCAAATTCCAAAACATTGCTTCAAGACAGCATGAGGCAAGACAAAAGTTATTTTTAATTATTTATTTTATTATCCTAATACTTTTACAATGGCAATATCTCTATGACTCATTCTTAAAAGTCCAAGTATCCAATTCCAGAAGAGTTTTCTTTCAGCAAGTCTAGTGTCACAAACTGTTAGACTATTTCTTACAAAAAGAATGAATGGCTGATTAATTCTATCAGCAGTTCAGAACCTGTGGAAAACTACATGCATGCAAATTGCTATTGTTATTATGAAGCACAGATAACACCTATACAAATATTTTATTCTCAGTATTTCACAACAGGGTTTGTGCTGCTGTCTTTTATGGCAAGTGTAAAGAGGTAACTACTTTGACCGATTCTTGGGATCCACTTACAGCAACAAAGTAAAATCTCGTGGATGTTTTTGGTAGGCCTGTAAAGAAGAGCTAAACAATGTTAGCTGACTTTTATTTCTTTTTGCATTATATTGAAGCCAGTACTTCAGGGTTTTCATCCAGAGTTTTGGCTAAAGGCGGTAAACAATATAAACCACAAAGCATTCTGTTCTGGAAGAGCTTGCTAACCGTATTTGCATTGATTAAAATAGTATTTTTGAAATAATAACCAGTGACAATATAAACATATCTGAGCTATTCTTCCATAAAGGACTGTTCAAGTCTTCAGATTCTGCTCCAGTTGTCAACTAACTGCTGTGTGATTACCCAGAACAGAAGCTTTTCTGTTTGACAAAAATCACAACTAAGCTGGTATCAAGAGAAAGACAAAGGGAGATCTGACAATAAATGAAGCCTTTACACTTTACTGCAAAATTAATGTAGATTTCCAGATTTAACTTTCTGATTGTAATGTCAAACCCTTATCAAAAGTGTCTAGTGAGACTCCATTGTTTTTCTGCATGAATTCTAAATTATAATGACAATAATCTGCTCTAGGCATTGTGCATTTCAGGGCTATTATTATACTTCACAGTAGACTGGAATCACTTGGGTCTTGAGTCTAATATTTTATTCCACTACCCAAGGTGTACTAAAACTGCCTCAAAATGCACTGCTTTTTATGTCTAATTGTTTAAGGAATTTGATTATTCCCAGTAGGCACTATTCAAGCCTATTTAAAATGTCGGATATATGCTTGTTGGAAATTTATAGTACTTGTTTATTTACTACCTTATCATAGACAAAAATTATTTATGGAAATAAAAGCCCAGCTGGATATTCTCACTTGAGAATCTTTCAAATTAGAAACTACATTAATTTTCAGATTTGGAAAATAGATTAAGAGTGTCTGATTAGATTTTAAAGAGTTTATTAATTATTTTTGCAAGAATTTAACAGCCTGTTCTGCAAGTAATTTTCTACTGGATGCCTTTCATTATGTGCTACATATGAAAAAGTTTAAAATTATTTAGATAATGGCAATGGATGTTTTGGTTGTTCTATTATTTTTATGCGAGCTAGAGAAGCTAAAAGAACCTGGAGTGATCAGAGATATGTCAGAGGCATGCTTGTTTTCCTCTTGAGATACCTTTATTGTAACTGGAGTAAAAGGTAAATTACTTATTATACCAGATTGGCAGATACTGTCCTGTTTGTCTTAATGTCATAGAACAAAAAGCAATATAATCCCAGATATACCACTCAGGGAAGTTCTGTACTCAGAAGTCTTTTTCTCCTTCCTTCCTCTCATTTATCTCTCTCCCTTGTCTCTAATTTTTCAGATTCTTTTTTTTTTTTTACTCGAAAAATCAAGAGATCTTTTTCATCAGTATCACTGTAGCCAGAGACTTCTCTAAAGTAATAAACTTTAAATCCTTTGGGCCTTCCAAGTGGTGCATGAATCTGTATGACTATTAGCTAAGCTGTTCATAACAAGAGAGAAGAGAAGATTTCTGGAGGCTCAGAAGGGCCTCACCTCTCCCTGCAGGCTTGGGCAAGTTGGTAGTGCCCAAGACCTCCTCATCCACATGGACAGGACTTGCAAAGGGTGTCCGAGGCAGTTCTCTTCCCAATATTTGTACATGAGGAAATGCATCAGTCTCTGTGTTTTGGGTTTGATTTGGCTGAACTGATGTGGGTGTCAGCATGTATTTCTTAATGTTTTCTTATTCTTTTCCATAAAAGAGGCTTTTATGTTTTTTTCTGTAAAGCTGAGTTTATTTAGATGATTAAGAAACCCTGATTCTGCAGATGGCTTAGTGGGAATAAATTTTAATGGCATCACATACAGAAGTCAGAAATAGGATTAGTCTTAGAATTCTAGAACATTTGTTTCTAGAGGGAGATATGGTTAGAAAACCTAGTATGCAATCTAAAGATACAATTATACACAAGTTACCTCCTTACCAAAAATTAAAGTGAATGTGTCACAGCCTTGGGAAATCAAAATATGTAAGTAAATTTTACTTGTTGATAATATCATTACTTTCATACATCACTGATTGCAAATGTTGTGAAAGAATAGAAATTATTTAAAAAATATTTCTGCTTCCACAAAAAATGTCAGAAATGTCTGTTATTGCAGACTTCAAAAACTTTCACATCACTGAGCAATGATTTTATTGTGATCAGTGAGCAATGTATTTTACATCTGGAGGAAACATAATAAATACTTTAATACACTTATTCTGATTTAACCCTGAATATAGTAAAACATTATTCAAAATTGAACAGCCTATGGAATTATTCAAAGATAGAGAAAGCAAACTGAGTAGTGATAAAGATAAGAATGTGCCATGATAAAGAAGATTTTGCAAGCTTTAACCAAAATGTAGTTTTTTTAGAAAAAGAAAAATCCTTCAAAATATTTTCCCTGTTCTGGATATTTTTCTGGTTTTCTCTGCATGTTGGCCAGCAGTACAGATCCCTCAAAGTCTTTTCCCTATTGTAGATATTTTGCTGGTTTTCTCTGCATGTTGGCCAGCAGTACAGATACCGCTGATAACCGGGCAAGAAGGGATGGCGCCCTGTCCCCAGCGTCTGACAGAAGTCCTACCCCACTCCCACCAAGCTTGCAGGCCATTTGCTCCAGCAGTCATCCCCTTCCCCCTTCTCACACTGTCTGTCATGACTGCCTGAACCAGCCACCCCTGTCACTTCACCCAGAATACCAGACCCAGGAAGCCCTTCCCCAACCTACACATGAGGACACCATTTACTTTTGGCCACCATTTTATGGCAGGGAGCTGCCATTTTGTTAAACAACATAACCCACATATTTTCACATCTGTCTGTGATTGCCTGATGTCCATTTCTGAAATATATCACATATAAATTTATATTTATGTAATATATTAGAGATATATGTATATATATATGTAAACATTGGGTCAGATAGCCCTGCCAGACAGTCATGGGAGTGCCTGAGGACATGTGTGTTTGATAGCATTAAGAAAAGTCATTAGGCTAGAATGTGTATGCATATATAGAGATATGTGTATATATGAATTTAACATTTGAATACCTAATTGATGTTTTGAGAAGACATGTTTACACAGCAGTAAAGGTAAATATTTAGGTGGAATGTGCAAGATCTTTCATAGGATGAGCAAAGTATATGAAGAGATAGGCATGAAGGTATGAAGCAGGTGGAAATACTCAGACCAGTTGACACTAAAATGGCATTTGGTCTCTGATGAGACTCATTCTTGACCTAAACTTCTGCTGCAACTCAAACATGCAGTATGAATTACACAACTGGACTGGAAGCAGTTCTTTTTATTATTTTCTGCCTGTGTTCTGTATTGAATAAATTTATTTTCATAGCTGAAACATGAACAAGTGACTTTTTTCAGAGGCCTGCAGTATGAATTTTGAAAGGTAGTTAATGGAGGTCTGGTGAAATTCTGTTGAGATAACTCCTCACAGGCACAAACTAGCATATGCATTCAACAGCATTTTCCTTTTGTATTAGCTGAACCCATTTCAGAGCATGCAGAACACTGTGAAAAGATTCAGTTGAAAAAGATGAACATTTTTGACAGATTGAGCATAAGGCAGTCATCTTGATTATTTCTCCATTTTCAAACCTCTAAAAGAAGCCTTCCATTCCAGAAAGTCTAGCATTTACTGAGTTTGAGGACTCCTTTTCCCTTTCTTCAACCAGGGATTACAGAGAACTTTTCAGCACCTGCCAACATAGAATGTTAATGTGACCTTGAGGTCCAGGATTTGGGTTCTTTTCCCGTGGAGAAACTTTGTATTTCTTCTATTAGAACCTAAGAAAAAAGTATCAATAATACATTATCCTTCTCTAACATTCCAGGTGACTTTTGCAGGACAGAAACAAAGCATTAGGAAAAAAAAACACCATTAGCAAAAGACCTTGAGAAAAGTAACACTTTATCTACGTGCTCTTTGCTTGATTTGCTAATAAGCAGAAAGTTATATAGTTTCTGGAGATTTTATTGCATTTGAAAAGCAGTATTTCCACATTTCTCAGAAATCTAACCTTGGAAAACACAAAATGTTGAGTTGTTGTATTCCCTTGGCCTAATAAAGCTGCAAATTTGCAAACCACAGTAAGACAGAGTCTGTGAAAGAGATTATAGGCTATTGGCACAAGACTTAAATTACATGTAAGGCAGGCAAGAAGTGTGTCTGTTCTCACGGATGTATGTGATCATGTGTTTTCTTTTGTATATGATGCATAATAGAAGTGAACCTTGTGGCAGTCTTAGCAGGAATTCAGAGATGCAGCAACACACGAGTCCAGTGAGAGAATGAATGAATTATTTATTAACTTTACAATATCATTTATATATCCTAGTTCCAAAAAACCATTGGACAGTGTCCACACCTGTCCTGAGGTGATTGGATAAAGCCCTAGACATCCACTCCAGACTATTTTTTCAATCATACTTAACAAAACACCAGATGTGAAGGTTATTTACAAAAACCTATCTTACTGTTTACATAGCTTCCATAGCAAAGGAAAATTCTCACAGAATTAGTGCAAGGAGATGGAAAATCTCTCTGCTTAGCAGCATTTCAGTATCCACAAACCTAACTGACAGGAGATGTATCCTTGCTGATAGAGGATGAAGCCTGCTGTAGGATATTAAAATCCTGTACTGAGGTTGCATATTTCAATGTTCAAAACTTAACCATAACCTAAATGGTGCATATCTGAGCTCTCTAATGTATTTCAGTTCCTACTGACTTCACTGGGAGTTGTTAGTACAAAGCAGTCTGCAAGATCAAATGCTCTGAGCGCTTCAAAACCATGAATATGTATGGTAGCAGGCTATTTTGCACTGGAATACAGAAGTTAATTCTCCCCCCTGAAGAAGGCTAATTGTCCAAAAAGACAAATATTTCATCTTTTAACTCCACCTGGTAACTATTTCATCACTATCTAGATCAAACTTTCGTAAAGCAAAGATATTTTAGATTGTTAGGGCAGGAAAAGATTGGATAGAGAGGATGTGTGTATACACAGAAAGGCTGCCAGCTAAACAAGCATGTGCAAATATAATACCAAGGTTAAACTGACTTGGTTACTACTGCAACCCTGTTCTCCAAGTAAAATCAGCCTACAAAAATATTAAACCAATATTTATTTGAGCAGGCAGGCAATGAAATAAAAGCACTATTAAGTAGCTATAAGCACAGGTTTGGTTTCACAGTTCATCACAGGCCATGATGCAGTTAAAGCCTGATGAATAATACTCTTGTCCCTAATTTTTCCATTCAGATTGCACATCCTCAAATGCTCCACTCCTTGATGCTTAGGTTGAGAGAACCACAAATTGTGTTAAATCACAGTATGACCTTCCATCAAAATAGTATGCCAAAACAGCCAAACGCACATTTTTCAACTGACCAGAAAGTCTGGCTTTACCAATCTGGGGACAATGATAGAGGATAGAGTTCTTAGCAAACACATCTGATATTGGAAGACAGGTGAAATCATGCATGCAAAGAGCTTGTCCATTTTCCTGCATACATACAATCTGCTTTCGCTCCCAAATTGTTTCAGAAGATTTCTGCACTGCTTATGCAGCAAGCTGATACATTCCCTAGATGGATTTTTTCTCCATTTAACAGGAAGAATTGATTGAGAGAAATCTTTGGCTATTGGAATTCCATACAGAAAAAGTCAGTGATTAAATTAAGTCAGTGTTGTACCTTTTTTAGGCTACTAAACATTATCCTTCTCAATATACTCATTCTGCTCTAGACCCTTGGTAAAGATTAGGTACTATATGAATTGTGTGCCAGGCACTAGATTGTTAAATTGTAGTTCTTAGGAGATTAATTCACGTGATGGAGGAAACCAAGAGGGTGCGTATTCTTGTTCTGTCGTTTCCCTGCCCCTGTACACCTGTGATCACTGTGCTTCCAACTGTCTTAAGGAAGACATAAGGATTTTACCAGTTTTCTTGAAATGCCTGGAGTCATGAAAGCAGCACAGACATTAAGGTTAATGCAGGCAACTTCTAATGACAGAGCTGAGTAAAAGCCAAAGTATTTTTTTGTTACAGTGGGATAAAAAAGGGCTTTCAAAAATATGGGATCTCAGTAGTCTGTCTTCACAGATTGGAAAATCAAGCAATGATTGGCAAGTATGTATAAATATTTGTGTGGTAAAAATATAGCAAAGTCTATCAAACAGACTGTGATGATGCACTCATGTTAACTCTCTTCTGGATTACAGAGAAATTATGCATTCTTACAGAATGGTGACCTCTGCATTCTTGAAAGTTTACTTTTTCTGTTAATTCAATGCACTCTATTGTTTCATTGTCCTACATATGGAGAAAAGAAAAGCAAATGTGAAAAAGAAATACTTAGGTTTGCAGCTCAAAATCTGGGAGCTGATTTAAAAATTATGAGCTAGATTTTAGGGTGTTTTAAAAGTTAGCAAATGATATGTGAAAATTAGAAAGGAAACCAAAGGAGATATGGAACAGATGGAAATTCTGAATACCAGGAAGCTTATTTGTTAAAATAGACAATACATAAAGGAATTACTTCCTGTAACACTTCAGCATTAATCTAGGAGGTTTATCACTTTCTTTTGGGTAGAATCAGAAAGCCAACCAGCCCCAAGTCAATCAGCATATTAGGTAATCTAGGTCGTAAAAAAAGAATGCTCAGTGGCTTTTATCATGGACCTCTGAAGAATAAGTAGAAAAATAAGCAGTTACTTATTTTGATAAGATTAAACAAATGAGGGATTTGATCTACATTAAAGAAGACATCACTAACGGGCTGTGCAAATGTGTTGGAAAAAAATAAACCCCACCCCTTCACCACATGGGTATTCCTTGTTTGTGTGATAAACATGAATAGAGTTGATGTTTTAGTTTAGAAGATTTGTTCTCCAAAATGAGAGAAAATGAGTAGGTTTGTACTGTGCCAGGTAAAGCATCACCTAGAAATATCAGACACACAGAGCAGAGACATGGATTAGGAAGAAGCATGAGGAAGACTAGGAAAAAATATCTGTCTTTAGGAAAGCTTAACATGGATTTTAATGAAAGATTTATGGGACAGGAGATCTGAAAGAAAATAAAATTATAATTTGTAGGAATAAAGGGTCACTACCCTTCAAATAAGACTAACATTTTATTTTATATAAGACAAAACTTATACTACTAGATTTATTGAACACATAACAGACAGCAATTTCCACTTTTTCTTGACATTACATCATCCCTGGATCGCACTGATCACTTGAGCACACTGATCTTTTGATATTTTATTTAATACATTCTCTCATGAAAACCAAAGTCTTATTGCTACTCATTAATTTCCAACCTACCTTAACAGTATGGTTTTTTCTAGCTCAATTCTATTATAACAAGTACATGTTGTCTATTTCTTTCTCCTAAAGGTTATCACTTGTATTTTATTGCTTATTGCCACTCTTATTTCTAGTCTCTTTCTGTCATCTGTTCTTAGAACCTTCCCTCCTCCATCTATTTAAGGGTGATTTCTGTGAGCTTGTGATTTCTTTTCCAGCAAAGGCAGGGGTAGGTTGTTCTTTGCTTCGAGTATTCAAGTGAACAGAAGATTGATAACTGGATAGGAATGCTTTGTCTCTGTAACTTCAAGTATTCTTTATGAGATAATATGTATGGCTCATTAGGAATTTTCAACAGCAGGTATTAGGAAGCAGAGCAAAGTTGCTTAGTTGTGACTGGCCACTAAAGTCACACTGTATGATGTCTGACCTCTAATTACAGAAGCATGACTATAACAGGAGAAGAGAGTACTGTAAATCACTAAGGGCTTAAGTCTGCCACAGAGAAAAATTGACATAGGAAGTGGTGGCAGACTGAAAACCTAGTGGGACTTCACTACTAGATTTACCCAAAGCAACATGCCTGAAATTATGGGAATTATTTTCTTTCTTCTCATTCATGAAGTGTAATTGCACATACTTTTATAGGCCTGTCCATCTTGATTCATTCAATCACTGCTGTGCTTGTATTGTATAGAAACATATACTCTGTTTTCTGAAGTGGTTTACTGCAGTGTATAAAATGTACTCACATAAAAACTTGGAATAGCCCCACATAAAATGTTCTTCTGCAAATATCCTTGCAATGCACACATACCTCTCTTGGAAAAAAACATAAGAAAGAGTATAAGAAGAAAAGAAACTAATTCAGACTCAGGCAAACACTCATAGAAATTATTTTCTTGCATTCACCCAGCCCCTAGTGAGCGACACACAATGCCTGCAAAAAGAAATGGAAGTAGACACCCTGTCAGCCCTGTTTCACCTAAAGTTTCAAAGCAAGTGGCAGGCCTACAGGACAGCAAATGCAACTCTAGGTAGCAATACTGAAAACCTTCCAGTAAAAGACCATCTTTTTATTACTTTGTTTACTAATGTATATAATCTTTTTTATCCAACAATTTCTTTTCAAGAAGAGCAGTGCTTAATTTTTCAGCTATGCCGTTTGACATCCAGGTATAAACAGAACAATTCTTTGCACAGTGTGACAAAACTACAGGTATTTCAGTCCTTCACAGATTGGCAGGCATGCTAAACTACCTACTTCTTTTTGCAGTGTATAGCAAAGAAATTCTTTTTCCAGCAAAGAATTGCTGTTGTGCTCTCAAATGACGAGAACAATTTGTCTCTATGTTTCAACGGCCAAGAATTTTATGCCATTACTAAAAAAAGTTACATTCTGCCATTAGGTCATTGAAATATGACATCTTTGCATGGAAAAAGATATCTTACAATGGCTCTTTCTCAGCTATAGTCTCTAGGGCTAGCATTTGTAATCTCAAGCATGTCAGTAAATAACACTAAAACGATGCTTAAAGTGAAACTTGATTGAAGCTTTAAAATCAGAGTGAGTGCTTTACAAAGACAACTTTTAACATAATAAAATTCTGCATAATTCTGAAAATTCAGTTCCCAAATTAAAATTAAATACCAAATAATTTCATTAAGACCCCAAATTGAACTGGAAAATTAATAAGTATCAAACATAGATTTTATTGAAGCATGACTAATATGTTCTTTGCAAGCTGCTTAAATAAGTGTTATTTCCTTATTCAAGACTATATTTCTATCAAACATGCTGTGATCATTTGGAAACAAGCAGTACTTTTAGCATTTTTTCTCTAAACTATTTAAAAATCAATTATATTTTTGCCTGAAGAAACAAATCTCAGATGGATTTTTCTTCATGACAGAATTTTTCATGGATTCTGCAGAAGCTGTAATGGTCTGCAGCAGTATTTTGACTGTTCATAACCAGCATGACATTTGATACATCTGTAATTTCTTTGACTGTTGCAGGATAACCAATCGGCTAAAATGTAAAGTTCATATTGTCTGTTATTAAGAAATACATAACTTTATAATTTATCATGACATGTCCTGGTAACTTCCTCCTTATCTTAACAGTTTACCTGATGAATAAAATTTTTATGTAGCCAGATGACCAGAGCTTTCCTTGCTTTCACTCCAGTAGTATTAAAAACAGCAAAATATTCAGTGGAAAACAGTCTCGCTGGAGGGTCAAAACAAGGATGCTGCCCCTATCTCTCCCTTCTAACTACAACCTCGTACAACTGGGCCCTTATATGTCAGAAAACATGGAGGGGAAGGGATTTTTCTGGCACTGCTGGAGGGAAAAGGAACATAGCCACTGCAGTCAATAGAATTTCTGGCATCGACAGCTCCAGCACGGGACAAATTTACCGTGCCTACCTGTTGGCCAATAGAATCAGCCTGCATAAGGAGTTTTCCTAGTAGTCTTGGAGAACTTTTGACTGAATCAGCTTTGTTTTCTCCCTCAGTGCACATCCTCCTCTAACTTTGCCAAATCTGTCCAGGGCTACACTGCTGAATGTTTATTTTGCAATTTCAGTACGATTATGCACATGAGGGAGTGTGCCATCCTGTTGAGTAGGAGTGAACATTCTCAGTGCCTAAGCACAATGGCTACACAATTAGGTGACCCACCCCTCTGTTTAACTCACAGAGAAAGGATTTCCCTCTTCCCCCATCTTTCCATCTATCTTTCTCTCTTTCTACTGCATTTAAAACAGCAGAAAAATGCTAGGGGGAAGAGTAAAAACTGTGTCAAGCTGAATAAATTGTATGAAGAGAACAGAAAAATCTGAAGGTTCAAAGTTCTTCTAAAACTTCTCTTAATGTGTTAGACTTCAAAGATAATATTGAACTGTGTGATGGGATTTCTTTTCTAACGATGTATTTAATTTCTAGGACTCTAGGTAAGAGTGGTTTGATCATAAATTCAAAGAGCATATATACATATATTCACATTGTATCTTCGCTGGTCCTCTTAACAGCAGCATAATTACCTATACAATGTCGTTTATACATATTCTATAGCAAACAGAAGTCAAGAGACCTGGGCCCTTCTTCAGGCTCTTCTGGTGAGCAGCTTTAAATCTGTGGGGTAACTGTTGGAAGTTACTGTGCACTCTGTGGGATAAGGATTACACAGGACATTTCTGTTTCCAGAGTCCAGGAAGCACTGTATATTTTCATTATTAAACCAGAACTATTCATTCCAAATATGCATTTTCTCTCACTTAATGAAGAGATTGAAACTTTGTTTCTGAACATACTAAGATGACCTCTTAATTATATACAGAAAACAATACAGTTGGACATGCCTAACTCCTCAGACAATATAATAACGATTTCTGTTCTGTAACTGAAAAAAAAAAAGCGGGAGATGTACCATCCATTCTATATAATATTGGAAAGAAGCACGCAATTCACAGCTCAGACTGAAAAATATTGTAAAGTCTTATTAAATGCAGGAAAAAATATGCAGGAACAAAGAATACATTTTTAGAGATATACAGTAGAAACTTCTAGGAGAGCATTGACTTGGACAAGAAATTAGTGAGCATAATTAATTTTTGTCCCGAATAAAAGCTTCTAGTGCTGTGTTGTGGCAAAAAGTACTATGGAGGCCTTTGAAAATACAGAAAAGGAATACCCAATAAAACTCAGGGAGAAACTTGCTTCTTTGTATAGCAGGATTGTTGAATTTTATGTCTTCATTTTGTAAGAGAAAGCAATTAGTAAACCTGTATCCAAACCATTGGGTTGTTTCATCTCTTCCGATTTGGTAATCTCTCCTAGCTTGGCACCAGTTGTTGTTTCGCATATATTTACTCATCTTTCCAAGAGGGGACAGAACTAAAATAATTGGAGAACTCAAATGACACAAAGCTGAAGAAAAATAAAAGGAAGAATAAAAATTAAAAAATAAAAAAATAAAAAAAATAAAAGAGAGAGCAGGAAAGAAAAATTTTAATGCTTCAGAATTATCATATTAGAAAAAAAAAGAAAAAAATAAAATACTTTCAAACTATAAAAAGACCGGTGAAAATAATGCTGATTCCATGGGTCAATGCTGTTTTGTAAAGAACAGCACTTTGGTGCACTTGGAAAAGATGTTTTTGTAGGTGCAATGCAAATTTTGTTCCAAAAGCCAAGCTTACATCACTGTGCAGTTCACGTTAGACAGTGCCACTAAGTAAATGAATTATCAAGGGCCTGGTGTTCAGTACTGTGGAGTCTCCAAAATGGTGATTGAAAGCATTATGATCTGAGGTTCTCATCCTCTCCAGACTCCAGGGGTTACTTTCATCCTTATTATCTTCACATAACTGAACCAGATCCAGTTGTCATACCCAACGACTACTGACTCAATTGACTTTGGGGTAAACAGGGTCTGTACAATACAATGACATTTAAATTACTGTAATCCTACAGCAATGAACAAATATTTGTCTTGAAGTAATTATGCATTTATTATATGTACAAAACTAAATCCATATTAACACAAATCACCTATTGGGTCAGTCACGCATGTACAAACTTTTGGGAAATCTTCACTATAGTTCAGATAGAAAATAACTCAGTAACATATAACAGAAACTTTTACTCAGCTTTTGGCCCTCAACTGCTATCGTGTTTTTTAAATTTTGTAGAAATCATGCTAATCAGTCATGGGCAACAGTTTCTGTTTGTTTTAAATTGGTGTATAACCTATAATGTTACAATGTTGGACTCTAATTTTCTGCTTGAGAATTTATATTTTCCAAATTTCTTACTTCCCATGACTTTTAGAAATATTCAACAACTCTTTTTGAATTGTGGAAGAATGAGGAAGAATAAAGTGAAATAATGTCTTAAAGGATAAATGTATTGGGTTTTTTGTTCTGGTTTTGGGTTTTTTTTGGTTTTTTTTTCTTGGTTGTATGTTTTGTTTTTCTTCAGTAACTAAAAAAACCACCTAAAATGGAGTTAGCATTCCATAAGAACCCATCTGGCTAGGAATGCTTGGTTCCCTTGCATCCTCTTCCCTGCATCACAAGCAGCCTGGAGAAAAAAAACATAAAATCAGGGATTTGGCCAAACAACTTTAAAACAGTTTCGATGTTGTGGCATTTTGTCATCACTTAACCATTCAGAAACTTTTCAGCAGATACTTAAGAGCCATTGATTGAATTCATGTGGGTACATTAAAAACAACAAAAATTAAGTTATGGGCAAGACCATGATGTAAGATGTCCCTGATTTGACAAGTTTGTGTTATTAGTCAAAAGAAGAAATGACTTGTATGTGTCTCTTCTCTATGATGTGAACAGAGTCTCTAGTTACTCATCTGGAGCCATGGCTTAGAGGTGGTGCCAGGCAGTAATATGAAAGCAAAAGTATGGTAGCAGTTTTGCCTGTGAGTTCCTCTGCTACTGCATATTATCAAAGATACATTGCAGTTTTACGCAGCATGAGGGATCTCAAAATTGGGTAGCTGAATCATGAGTACCACTCATGGAAGCCAAGAAAAAAGATGGTGCAAGTTGTAATGGAAGTTTGAATTACTTTGTGCTATCTTCTGCATCACTGAGCAAGACGTTCAGAATTTGTAGGGTGGCGGAATCAAAAGAGAGAACATAACTCAGATAAATCTTTTGATCAGCTACTGCAAATGACTTGAGCATTCTCTTCTGGGATTCAAATTCAGCCATGAGATAGCTTGCTTTTTAAGTGGATTTATTAAGGAATTTGGGAAAATTGTGCATTCCCTCTGCACAATTTGTGTGGGGTTGCTGCTAATCTTGGCATGTTGTTGAGACAATTTGCATCTGAATTTCCATTTGAAGCACAAAGAAAAAAATCCTCCAGAAAGCCTGTCAAAGTAAATAATACAGGAGAGAAATAATGTTCTCAGAATAACTGAAGATGTCTAATTTTAACAAGTCCTGAATCATCTAATATTTTTGCAAAACATTGAAAAGCATGCACGTATATATACTTATGCACATATATATGCATAGATTCTGTATTACGTTTCATTAAATACTTAAGTGTTTAAGTAAATATACAACACACACATAAACCATTATACATATTCTACTTGAGCTATTGCTGCTGATATTGTTCCAACATTCATTTGTTCCCATGTGCAAGTTTTATCTCATGTAACATCTCTTATGGCACAGCCTACCCTGAAAGATAAAGATATTACTTGCTAACTGACAGATGTGTTGGGACACTTCCATAGTCATTTCAGTGTCAATGCTAAAACTTACAGTGTTTCATGGGAACTGAATTTGTTATGAACTTTTAATAAGTGAGCCATAAAATTACTTGATATCCGAAATCCTTTGAAAGTGCTTCATTTTATTTATTTATCTATTTGTTAAATCACAAATATCATAAAAGTGCAGAGTAAACGGATTACTTTTCCTATGAGAAGCTTATCTCCTGGATTCTTGTGTTTCTCTAAATGCACAATTAGACTATTACATTCATGCAGGATTTTTCATCTGCTTCATTTATAAGAAACACAGCTAAGCTGTAAAATCTACGAGCTATATTAAAAAACTGATACACATTATAAGGAAAAGTAAATAGCATCATCCAGGAGAATGAGAGGGGGTTTTTTCTCCAGATTTTTCTTGTAATTTGATTTTGGGATAAAGTGATTTAGAAGCACTGTGGCAGAGTATTAGAGTTAAAAGGCTGTAGAAATAATGCAGGAGATAGAATATAGGCAAACACAACATGATCACATAGCAACCAAGCCTGATTTTATTTCATAAAGCTGAACATAATATGAAGAGAGAATATATAAAATATATTATATAAAATACTAATGTTAGAGATAATTACAGAGGAAGCTAAAATAAGACACATCTTCAAAAATTTTGGAGGGAAAAAATGCTGAACCCAGATGTCATAAAATGAATACAGAAAAGAACAGAAGTAATGCTGGCAACAAGAAAATTAATCTTAATGTCCTTCTTCCCTATCCAAAATACAAAGTGAATATGTCCTTAGTATTGCCAGTTAAAGCTGAAGCATTTCCCATTATGTGTGCCTGGAGAGCACATAGGATTGACTGTAATAACCAAGGAAACCTATCCCTATACAGAGCCAGACATGTTAGTGATTAGAAACAGGCAATGTGTGCATCCTTCCTGTCTCTGGCAGTGGACTTAGAGACTTTGGCATCCTTATTCAAAATACATTTGTCCTACATGATGCATTTTCTGCTGATGTACAATCCTCATTAAATTAGTTTATAGATTGACTTGTTCAGAAGAAGCTTGAAGTTTTGCCCTATACATGTTTGCAAGCTGATCATTACATCCTGACTGTTCTAGGACCTTCAGAATAGATGTTCTCTACAAAGCAAGAGAGAAGCACTCAGAGCTCTGGATATGGATGCTACTCCTATTCATATATTCGTATTTGACCTGCTGCTTTTCAATTTAATTCCCAGAACTACTGTGTCTGGCTAGTGGTGATTCCCAGAAACATATTTCAAGGCAAGGCAAATCAATGACTTGATGGCTGAAATCTAATTTCTGGTAGTTGAGTGTAGTATAAAACCAGAGACATACAACTGAGAATGATAATGCAATACAAAAAAAAATTAAGGAAGGTGGGGGGGAGAATATGTCTCCAAACAACACATGGTAGCAGAAACAGCAAAATTAAACATGAACTCGTCTTTCCAGATTGAGACTTCCTTATTCTAGAGTCTGTATTTTGGATAACTAAATCCCATTTATTCCCATAAAAAAATTCTAAATTTCTTTTTCAGCTCTTATGCTCATGCGTTTCAATATTAAAACTTAGACGGGCATAACTAAGGGTACGAAAGCACTCTTTCTTTTCTGAAATGAACTTAAAAATTTATATTTGCAATCATTCTGTACCATCATGTATTCTAAAACAACTCCATTTTATGTTAACAGTATAGTATTAGTCTTACAAGACATTTTCTAACACTCTGATAACTATTTATGTTTAATCAGAAAACTTATCTGTGACTAACATGTATAAATGCATTTTTTCCACCCCAAAGAAACCCAAAAGCCTCTCTTTTCCCTAAAATAATGTTATTCTGGGATGAAAACAGATACTTCAACCATTCAATTTTTAGTATAATAAAATTCATTATCTTAAATCAGAAAAGCAATTGTAGAAAAGCAATTGTAGAGATTCAGAACTTTTCTGGGATTAGTGCACATTTTAAAAGGGATTAACTAGAATCTTGAAAAGCATTCAGTAATCTTGGTGCATTTAACATCATTACAATTATATCTTTACTCATGTTTATCACACTCTATCTTTCACAATAACTCTTGATCTCCTATCTTAACATCATACAATAGTTCTTATTTTGGAAACATGCTCATCATCTTTATGACAAAAGACACCATAATGACATGATTAAAAACTAGCATTTTATTACATTAAATCAAATTTCCAGTTTTTGAAATATAATTCATCTGTAGCATTAGGGAATCACTTGTAGAATCCGTGTTTGTAAGCGAATTTGAAACTCTCTTTAGCTATTTTTCTAGGAATATTTTTCAGTGTTGTGTAGTTTATGACTTTTCTAGAGATTGATTTTTCTGCATTTGTCTTTTTTTTGTCTTTATCTTCAAAATATGCTGGTAGTAGAGGGCTGCGTGGTGAGAGTCCACCATGTCTAGAAGTCACATCAGTTCTGTTCAGTAATAAGTCACTTCAGAAGACACATATTTTAACACAGTAGGTATACCTTGACATTACCAGGGAAATATGTGTGAAATGTTTATGTGGTATGTGTGTGTGAGGGGTGAAGAATTAGCTTTTATCTGTTTTCTCATGAATGACAAGGAATGTGGCATAGTTGTGAAGTATTCCCTAAATGATAAGCAGAAACTCTTGTATTCCAGGTGCTAAACAGTGTGCGAGGAATTATTATTATTTGCTGTTATACCAGAAAATGTCAATAGTACAAAAAATTCTGAAATGGAGTGAGAAAAATTTGGGACTGACTCCCAAAAAGCAGGTAAAGCATTCAGGCATTCTATAGGAAACATGCCAGGTACTATTCCGACTGATTTGTAGGAAGATCCCTTCTGTTAAATCTCTGGGCATGGTCAAAAATCAGAAGACAAACAAAACAAATATTTGAGCATTCAGGAAAGAAAATACTCTTCATGCAGTAGTACCAAAGAAATTGTTCTTTCCAGAAGATTTATCTCCATGCCACCCTTACAAAGACCAGTATAAATGCTACAGGAACCACGCATTAAATAGTTATTACAAAGACTAGAATAAATGGGAATACCACATACTCACAATTGCTACTCCTACTCATAGTAGGTATAATGATACTATTAGTGCTATTTGTAAAAGGATGGCACTCAGAGAACCAAATATTAGGACCAAGATGTTCTACCAAATGTCCAAAAGATCTGTTCAAAACACATTCCAGAGGCATAAAAAGCTAATCAAAGAGTAGAAGCAGCAAAGATCTGAAATAAGTTAATCTCCAGCATGACTTCAGACAAATTGCCTGTTCGGGGTTAGAAGATGGTCTTTGTGAAGTTCTGCTTAGCCAGTTGTACTGTGGTCACTGTGCTGCTCAAGTTTAGAGATACCATCAGAAGTTCTCCATGACTAAATTTTTCTTCAGTTTCCTGTACTAAGAGAATTATTTGGAGTCTTACTAAAGCTTTTATTATTTTACTGGTGAAAGTGAGAGTTGGGAGAACAACAAGTGAATAACTAAGATATTTGGTTGGTGACAACAATATTTTCTGTGTGAGACCCAACATAGTTTTTTTCACAATTTAAGAGCTGAGACTGATGAAACGAAGGAGTAAAATAATGCTAAGATTATATTTTCTTTTAAGCTGAGAACTTTATTTTTTTATTTGGAAGGTCACTTAAATGACATGATTTTGAAGATGACATTATTTTGCAGGAGTCAACGGAAAAAAGAATTTTATTAACTTGACACATCATTATTTATTTATTTATTTTCCCCAAAAGTTTTAATTAAACAAAGCTTCATGACCACTATCTCATCTTTCCTTTGGTACCTTTTTATTTATTCTGCATTTGCCTCAGAATACTGTAACATAACCTAGTGAATAATACAATAAAATCTTGCAAACATTATGATCTAATGCCTCATCAGTAAATGATGCATTATTGCACCTTCTGCAAATTGCAAAGATGACTTCAGGAAGGATCATTAAAATGCTGACATTTTTTTTAATGGAAATGCAATCAAGTCTCATTCAGAAATTTCTGTATTATCAGTTTGTATGTAATGCTGTTTTAATTTTGCAATATTTATTTAAATGATAATGCAAAAAAAAAAAAGAAAAAGGAATAATACTGGGTATTATGTTGACACTGTTGTAAGAGCTTCTATCCCATCATTACAAAGGTAACTTAGTGGGGGTGATTGTGAATCTAATAATGCTGCACAGGATGATGCATATGCTGTACAATTAGCATCATCCATTAATGTGTTAATCTTACTCTAAGATACTATTTTGCAAGAACATTATGTATTAATTCTGTACTTCTCCCTTCTCAGGTTCTTCACAGTCTATATATTAATATTTAAACAGTTTTATAACCCCTGCACTTTTAGTGTCCCACTGAAATTTTTCATTAAAACAATGTCCTTATTACTGTATTGAACCATAAAATTTTAGTAGTCATACAACACTATTTATTTTGATTTGCTATATTAAATAAAAATAAGTACACCTGTGCAATGTTTTAGATATTTCAACATAATTAATTTATAGTATATTAAATTAGGACACATAAAATAATAATTTAAAATAACGATTTAAAAGAGCAACGGCAACATTTCAGAAACTCCTTTCCTGGCTCTCTGAATGAATGATGGTAAAAGCAAGTACTGACTTTTATACCTGAGAGATGTACAGAAATATTTTAATCTATTTACAATACAACAGTTTAACAAGAACTCTAAGAAGAAGAAAGATTTTTCTCCAGTTTGATTCATATAGAGCAGATCCTTTACTTGCACACACATTAAGTAAACATATTAATAATTAAGCCTATGTAATTGCTTTTGAAATTGCCATTTCTGGCCCAGAATTTTGTGAATAGTGATCTCAGTGCTCATAAAAAAAGCCCCATAAAATCCAAGAAAAATTTAATAAAATTAAATTTTAAATTTTTAAAATTAAATTTAGATTTTATAACTTTAAACCTTACTCAGCATTAACCAAGAAAGATATTAATCTTTCTTCAAAATCCACATTTTAAATGTTCATATGAAAAAGAGTGATTATTAGTCACCACTGCTAACATGCTATTGTCTTTCATTACATTCAATGTTTTGAAGATATCACTGAACAGACTATATTATTTGAAATTCCAGGTCTTCAAAAATCGTAAGTAAAATGAACAGTTGTCAGCTAACCTGCTACTTGGATGATAGCATTTGCTATAAAGGAATTAGTCCTTCACGGTAGGAATCTGTTAGAAGAGTCTTCATCCAGAATAATTATATAGTCAGAGCTTCTTCCTGGTATTTCTTGGATGAACTCTTTCTATCAGATAAATTGATGAGATGAAGACAAAATAAAGTAATAATCAGTGACTTAGTACAGAAAAGTTAAATAGATAATTTTCACAATGTCAGTGTGCCATCTTACACTTCTTTCATCCAGTAAAGCTAACGTGCTAGATCTTGGTATTTAATTCAGCTGCTCTTTGTCCTGCCACAACCTATTACCAACACCATTTGTACTGCAACCCCATAGAAATGTATTTGGTTCCCCTTGAGTAGCCATTCACAACCTTTGATTTCACACTCTATCAGCTTTAGATCAGATATATTTCCCTGAGTGTGGGGCTGCCGTTTTGATAGATAACTCCTGCCTTGGAAAGTCTTCGTTCCTGAATCAAAGCCCGACAGCTGGGTTTGGGCCAGTTCTTTTTTTGCTTTATACATTACTGGAAGAAATTCAGGGTCACTTGTCAAACTACTGTTCCTTAGGGTAAAAAAGTGGCTGGCCACCAGCTCTCTCCTGTAAATGAATTGTTTAAAGCCATTCAATAGTGATGTTAGGGAGCATGCACTGAACAGATGGGCTGGATGTTTGTTCCAAAGTAAAACTAAAGATAAAAGTAGGAGTTTCTTTCCAACAGAAAAAATGCAACTATACATATGAACATTGACATGAATGTCTGTCAAAGTATAGGTTCCCAGCGCTAAGTTCCCATGTTTTAAGTGCCAGCTAAGGAAGAACAATCTCTTCACGTGACCCAGTATTTGTCTACTTGGAAAATGTAGACAAATACTTGTTCATCAAAAACTACTGATGAACAAGGGGAAAACATAGCTCGAGGCTTGAATCCAGTTTTGAGTCCCTAAATCCAAAAACATGTGGTGTGGTTGGAGAATGTCTAGTGGAGAGTAAAAGGTTTCATCCAAGATCAAGGAAACATGAACTGTAAGAGAAGAATAAATGGACTGTAATTGTTCTGAGAGAGAAACAAAAATGAAGAGGCAACGTGATGACAGCCCTCAAATGCATGGAAGTTTTCTGCAAAAAGGAAAGGAACTGCAAAGCTGAAGAACAGTGCTCAGGAAGCCTCTTCTGATCCACAGTGAAGGCACCATGTTTTGAAATGTAACAAGAAGCCCTACATCGTGTTGAAGGGAGGAGAAAAGCACATTGCTCAAATGAAGCGGGAGGCTTTGCACTGTGGTGTACTGGGACTAGTTACTGCAGCTCCTCACAGGAAGAGAAGAGACAGAGAGAAGTTCATTTGATACACAGATGTATCATAAAACATCAGCCTGTCATTTGATTCCCTCTGTATCAGAAGGAAAGAACCTAGCAATTTCTGTCATGATAGGAAAGCATCCAAAAGAAATTGTATCCACCATGCAGCAAGCATAAGAAAAGGCAAGTCAAAGGGTTACAAATTTCATAAACTTTACCCCTGGACCATTGCTAACAAAGTGCAAGCAAACATTTGCATCAACAACTCTTCAGAAGCTGATCATGCTTTGAGCAGGGTATTTTCATAAATGAACTTTGGAGGACCCTGCCAAAATTGGGACATAATATGCATTAGGTCACACAAAAGAGGAGGTTCATAAGCATGACTAATCTTTTTATGTGATGCATTAATCTGATAAAATGTGAATTGAGAGTATAAGAGATCAAAGTGAAAAGTCTATGGATGCTGAAGGTTCTTACATATGGTACCTTAGACCCCCCCACACACCTGCCATCTGGAACAAAGCTGTCTCTGTAAAAGTTTTATTTTTGATGCCTCAGTCCATACTTTACATTTTGACCCTTACAAACGGGATGAAAGTATGACCTGGAGCCCAGCTGTTAATGCTCTTAGGAAGCTGGTTAATCCTTTGTAGAAGAGAATTGCACCTGTCAACATGACCTCTAAAACATCCGTATGCTTCAGTCCTGCACAAATTTAACCATTATCTAGAAAGGCAGAAAAGATTTTTATGCAACCACCCAAACTTATTGTTTGAGTTCATTTAATGACTTATTTTTTTATCTTGTATTCAAAATACAAATCATAGTTTAATATCAAGATTTGACTTCCAGATATTACTAATGGTAAGAACTTCAATGGTAACCTGAACACTGTTTACAACAAATTAAGAATATATATTGAAGAGGACCATGACAGTCTAGTTGTTTTACATATGTTGTGTTGAATGCCTGAGGATAATATATTCTCAGCATTATGCAGATTTGTCAAAATATTAAAAAAAAATCACTGGTAGCAAGAAACACTGTCAAGAGCTTCATATGCAGGTTTTAGAATTACTTCATTTCACACAAGATTTCCTTGTTTTCTTTGGTCTGGTGTCAGGATCCAGCTATTAAGGTTCTTTGGAAATTCCTCTGCCCGAATTAAGGTGCAAACAAAATCATATGCCAGTCAATAGTAAGGGTTTTATTTGATGGTAAATATGAGAGAGAAAGAGAGAAAGAAAAGGAAAGAAAGAAAGGGAAAGAAAGAAAGAAAAGAAAGAAAAGAAAGAAAAGAAAGAAAAGAAAGAAAGAGACAGAATAAGGAAAATATCACCACTCCGTGGATCTCAGTGATGTTCCATTGATCCTCTCCAGCTGTCTTCTTGGTGGTGAAGGTCCCCCCGGAAAGTGTAGAATCCCAACCCAAGGGTTAATATACCCTCGAGCCAGGTGCCAATGTCCAGGCATGTCCCCCGGGGGAGGGGGCAGTCTCTCACAGCAGACTCTGGGTCTGTTGCATCGTGTGCACTCCTGTGGTGCCGGGCCTCTCACGTGAGAGTCCCGTGGATGTGGCCTGTGGGGCTGGGGGTGCCACATCTGGGCCGGTTTGTGTAACAGAGGATGGGTGTTCAGTGCCCCTGACCAGAGGTTACACCACATACCTGAACCCCCCTCCGCCCTGCCTCGGTTTGGAGGGGGAGGGGGGGTTTGGTCTGTGTAAACCTGGCTTCTGTGAGCTGTGGTCTCCCTCCCCCCCTCCACCCCAAACTCAGCCGAGGATGACTGAACAATGGGTTTCCCTTTATCTAATCAGCTGTTTGACTTTCAGTTCAAAGTCCCAGTCTTCAAGGAGGCTTCTTTGGTTGTAGCTTCTTTATAATGAGCAAAATTTTATATCAGTGTTTGAGGCATGAACTATTTTCAGTCTCTGACATCTGGCTGGGATGGAGTTAACTTTTCCCACAGCAGACCTCATAGTCATCTGCTTTGTGTGTGTAGCTAGAATGGTGTTGATAACACAGGAGTGTTTTGACTACTATTGAGCAGCGCTCCCAAGCTTAGAGGATGTCTCTTCAAGTCTTGTAATTACTAGTTACTACATTTTAAAGGTAAAAATATGTTTTATTTCTGTTACTGAACTATTCAATATTGAAATAGTCAGATGCCTTGATTCCATTTTCCACATCACTCTTTGAAGGGGAATTTCATTTTGGTAGATGTAGCGCTTTGCACAAGTTACATATGACTATGAATGAATGAATGCTTATGAATGAAATGACAGTGCCATTGAGGAGCAAAAATTGTTATCAATCAGATGTAAAGTTCATTACAGTAACAATTTTCTTAAATACTACTTCTAACCTAGTGGCCACAGCACCAAGCCTGCCAAACTTCAAGAAGCATTTGGACAACACTCTTAGGCACATGGTGTAGTTCTTGGGGCTGTCTAGTGCAAGGCCAAGAGCCGGATTTTGATGATCCTTGCAGGTCCCTTCCAACTCAGGATATTCTATGATTCTGAGTCTAACTTTTCTTATTTTATAATACAGTATTGCCATGAAAAATAAATACACTGAATTAGTTTCTAATGAATATTTTAGATAATAGGAAATTCTATCTGATATTACAATAGATGTATAGATATTAAAATAGATGTATAGGAACCTATTAAGAGGATCAATGCTCACCTATTGGTCACATGAAATACCAACCATGCTGTTAAATACAGAGAGGTGCTCTACACTGGATCTTTGGAATTTTTCTGAAGAGGAAGCCTTCCAAGAAATTATGGACAGATTGAATGCAAATGATCTCATGCTGAAAGATTACTTCAGACAAAATATTTTAATTATTTATTGATGAACTGCTTTCGCATTACATAGCATGAACCAGCCAGCTTCACTCACTGTTCACTGAAAATTTTTAATATAGCTAGCCTGACATGAGAATTAATCTTAAAAATATTTTTCCCATGTCCATAATGAAAAGTAGTAGAATTAATTTGATTTTGTTTAGACTATCATATTTCGTAAAGCAAAGCAAAATTTGTTTCTGCGTATTAATTTTCTTTAGTCTATTTTGTGTTTAAAGGTCCACATTGGTTAAACTAGGAGTTTTTAAGACTGTTTAACAAAAGCATTCACAATTAATATCCTTTGATTTGTCTAATACAAATGAAAATAATTCTAAACAAGAAGATCCGTAAAAGGGTTCTGTTTTACTTGACTTAATCCACTGTTTCAAAAAACTGGTTTTTTTCACCCACTGTGTGAAAAAACTCTGTAACAAATTATAAACTGCAACAGAAAAAAGTTAGACTATGTTTCTGCCTTTTTCTTATACAGACTCACTGTAATATTAACAGTGTAATTCTGATTTCAGATGAGGCAAAAATGTCTTTGAATAATGGAGGCTTTTCTGTTCCTTTAAAAAAGTTTAGAATCTTATTTTTTCTTAAATGTTGCAATATCGTTCTCAGATCAGTAGGATACTTTCCTGTATTTATCAGTGCAAATCTCTAAAAGACGCACTTCACAAGATAAATAAGCATCATAGTTAACCCCATAATTATTTTCTTTTTCATACTTTCTGGTCGTAAATCCCTATGTCTATTTTTACAGCACTCAGATAGTATTTCTTTGACATACTTCCATTTACTTTCTCTGATTATTCATAAAAATTTACAGAAGTTTTACTTTGTAAGATTTCTTCTAAAATATCTGATATTTAAATTGAAACTTTTCTTCCACGAGAATTATTTTCACTGTAGACACACATACAAATGCTGAAAAGTCCTTGAAAAAACAACAAAACTCTCCATTTATTTGCATTATCTTTGGATCAAAATTCAAGTCTTTAGAGAGCAAAAGTGAGATTGGACGTTTTGGTCTTCACTTCAGTAAAATCAACATGTTTGTTAGGTGAAGGACCCAACTAGTAGCATGAACTTTTAATCAACAAAGTGCATTCCAGCTTAGGTTTTAAAACCTATCCTGGAAAGTTGATCCTTTTTATTTTCTCATCCCGTGTTTGATCATCCGTTGAACAGCTTTATGGAGACTGTCTTGAGTTCAAAGATTTGTCTTTTATGGTAATTTTTCTTTACATTTAATATTAGACCCTTATTTTTATTCACAAAATGTAATGAAATAGTAAAGATTGCTGACAAAATTACTGCTTATACATGCCTTAAAAGCTCTTATTCTCCTATTTAAAATGTTTCAGCCATCAATTGAAGAGCAGAACTACTGCCACAGACTTTGCATGGCGACATATAAAAAATATTCTTCCACTGCCATCCTGTCACGGGAAATTATTTATTGAAACTGCTGAAGGAATAACTAAACCAAACAATTTGGAAGTGAACGTTGGTGTCACTTCGCTGTCAGTTTGGTAACAGAGAATGATTATGACAGATATTTATTAACATTGACTAGCTCTGTTATCAAAATTTTATTTAACTGGAGTTAATATCATCCAGCATTTATTTTACTAAATTAGGAAAAACAAAAGAGATACGACATGAAATTTTCTTGAAAGCCGGCTGTAATAAGCTCTGAGTAACAGTTTATCCTATTTTTTCCAAGACCACTAATAGAAATGAGATAGCATTGTTTTGTCCCACCTGCAGATTATTAATATAACTTAGTTATCCTGTTACTGAGCTTTTAAACAACTCCTTTTATTTCCTAAACAACTTCCTGCTAGTAGAACTTAATAATAGACCCAAATCCAACTTTCTGCTCCTAATGTCAAAACATCCATTTCATAGGATGGAAGGACAAAAGCATTTCTTTAGGTTTACTGATAGATGAAATTAAAACCTAAAAATTACATTTAACCAAGACATTAAACCTAAAATTCCCAGAACTTTCAGGTTTTGAATATTTTACTTATCTGTGCATATGTTCCTCCTAAGAATCAGTCCCAAACCCAAAAAGCTTCAACATAAATGTGTATGCTTGAATCTTACATCTCCATGTTGAGGAGCAACACTCTGTGACAGGTTTCTAGTACAACATTTACAGATTATGGGGTTTGACCAATGACATTAAGCTCCTAATACAATTTGCAGAGCTTTTCTTAACAGTGGTATAGAAAAGCTATTAGTCTCAGAGTACAAGGCAAATTTGTGAAATTGATATTTACCGATTTTTTTTTTATTTATGTATTGAAAATTGTCAGAGAACTCCAGGAAGTGGAAATTCTAGATATCACAGTGCTGAAGTTGCAGAAGCTTGGCTTTCAGTCTGAATCTTAATCCCTGTTAAAATCCAGTTATTAAAATTACTAGAGAGATATCTCTGCCTAAATTAAGATGCAAATGAGATCACATGCCAAAGTCAATAGTATGTATTTTTACTTAACAGTAAACGTGATGTAGAGTGGGAAAGATATAAAGAAATAGGAAAAGAGAGCAGGGGGGAGAGAAAGAGATTGTCAGAAAGACAGATTAAGTAGATAAAATATCACCACTCAGTGGAACCTGACAGAATCCCATTAATCCTCTTCTGGTGTTCACAGTGGTGAGGGTCTCAGACTTGTCAAAGTGACAGCCACTATTTTGATCTGTTAGGAGTAAGAGAATCCCACCAGAGTGCACTGGGTTTGCATCCTCCCAAGTTCAGTTGGGAATGACCAGGTGGGGAGCTTTACAGTAAATGTTGTAATGCTTTATGACATCTTTTAAGAGGTTACAGCTGCTTCCTACATCAGTGAAGTTGAGCCAATGATGGCCCATCAGCAGGAATGGATACCTTCAGGCTATATGTGAATGTCCTGGTCCTTTGGAGTGGGGTTTTCATAGCTGATCTACTTGTGTGAGGACTTTATAGTTCAGCTGTGATAGGAAGTGCTAAGATAGTGGCCTCTTTGTTCTTTAGGTCATCTCCAGGCCTATGATGCCTAGACTCAAGGGGATGTCTGTCCATTTAGGAAACAAGTCTCTTTTTCTGTTTTCAAACAGAGTTTTCTTTTAAAAGGAACCTGAAAACTTGGGTCAGGCAGAGGTGTGTCTGTGTTTCTGTGCTCTGTCAGTGTTCAGCAGTTATCTTTTCATGTGTGAGCATTTATTCTCCAACATAGAAACAGGCCAGAAAGCAGAATGAAATGTTTTTAACTAAAAGATTTTTAGATGACAGAAAAATAGAATTATTCAATTAGAAGAATGACTTAATGAGCTTATAGGTTTTGCACAGCTTCACCAGATGAAGGGTTGGTAACAACCAGGACTGTCTACCTCCATTCCCTGCTATATATATACAAATAGCTTCCATTTGTTTAAGGGCATTCGAATTTCAAGGCTGTGAGTTTGAGTCTCTCAAGTTGAGAAGACAACTCAGCTTGTTTTTCACTTCATGGGTGATTATCATACTGTAATGCTGTTTTATGGATGGTGTCTAACTCTATGTTTTTATGCAGTACTAATAACTTCATGGTCTAATTTATTTTATCTGTGATCTGAGCACATCTCTTACATGGTCCCCTTAAAGCACACAGATGCTTCTCTTTCAGGTGTCTCATTGTAGCAGTGCATAGGCAGGATTTAGGTACATAACTGACTACAACAAAGTGATTCTGGGGCAACAATGCTGAAGATATCTAGAAATTCTTGCAATACAAAACTGAATGCAGAAATTGAGAAGATCTTCTGTTCTACGTTGTATCTGACTCATTGTACAGATCCGTCTCTGGATACTTTAAACTTTTGAGAGACAAATCTTGTTAATCACCTTTTTGCCTTTTTATAGGCAAATCATGCAATTAAATAATGCATTAATTTAACACTTTCAGCAGTAATAAGGACTGAGTTGACTCCTGACTTGAGGTTTACCTATAATTTTTTTCAGAACTTGAATAGTTATATTTGTCAGCCAAAATGAGAGGCTCCTGCTCACTGGAGGCTGCTTCTGACACTGTGAACTGGCACGTCTTACCAAAGCAGCTGTGATGTGGATGTGGGAAGAAATAAGGAACTGCACAGCAGGAGGGTTGCTACTGCTAGGCAGGACAAGGATTCTGCATGCCAGAAGGATTCTGCATTGTGACCAGCTAAAAATGGTCTGAGAGAGACTAGAGTTCCCTTAACCTTCTGACAAACTTGTTTTCCTTATACCAGAATAGCTGTTTGAAATACAAATTGTAGGAAAAAAAGATGTAGGGATCTGTATAAGGGTAAATGAAAGGCTGGATAAACATCCAAATACAGAGTTTCAAACAATGGTAAAAAACCCTTGTCTTAATTACACCTAGCAGATAGTCTGTAGTGAGTTTGTTAGCTTAAAAGGAAACTACAGCTTTCACTTAAATTATTTCTTTGGTGGATGGAGTGAATGAAATGTGTGAAAATATTGAAGACATGGGGAACTACTTACTCTGGTGCACCTTACCAGGAAGAAAGTGTCCTTGTTCCTTTAGCGTTGCTTAAATTAAAGTATATTCTAAAACCTAGTTTGAGGATAAAGTCCTTCTATATGCCAGTGTCTGATGATAAGCTTAGGAGCGTTCTCTAGTCCAAACAACAAAGCCCAGAAAGACTTATCTAAATTAGTTCATAAAACCTTCAATGTGTGAAACACATTTTGACATACCTATAGAGGCCAATGTAAAATGGTTTGTTTTGAGGTTTGTTGGGGTTTTTTTGTTTTGGTTTTTGTTTGTGTCTTGGTTTTTTACAGAGGATAGGTAACAAGGAAGAACAAAGAAAACCAAAACTTAGTAATAAATATTCTATACTTTATTGAACATGTTACTGATGTTCTCTGAAAAATAAAATGGAATCATCAAAAATTTAGGGTTCAGATGAATACAAATTTTTTATCCAATCGAATACATTTCCACCCACGAGGAAGACAAGAAGGTGATCAGGAGTAATAAGTATGCATTCACTAAATGTAAGTCATGTTTGACCAACCTGACTGCCTTCTATGATGAGACAACTACCTGGATGGATGAAGGGAGAGGAGTGGATATTATCTACCTTGACTTCAGCGAGGCTTTTGATAATGTCTCTCATTAAATCCTCATAGGCAAAAAAAATAGAAGTGTAGGTTGGATGAGTGAACATTGGGATAGCTTGAAAACTAGCTGGGTGCCAGACCTCAGAGGGCTATGATCAGTGGTACGGAGTCTAGCTGAAGGCCTGTCACTCATGGAGTCCCCCAGGCTGCTTTACTGGGCCCAGTGTTGTTCAATTTGTTCATCAGTGACTTAGATGAAATCCAAGTTCAGCAAGTTTGCTGATGATATGAAACTGGGAGGAGCAGCCACTATTTCAGAGGGTTGTATGGCCCTTCAGAAGGTCCTTAATAATTTGTAGAGATGGGCAGAGAAGGACCTTCTGAAATTTAGCAAGGGCAAATGCAGGGTCCTGCACCTGGGGAGGGTTTACAACATGCACCAGCACAGGCTGGGGGCCAACCTGCTGAAAAGCAGCTCTGCAGAGAAGGACCTGGGGGTCCTGGTGGACAAAAAACCGTCCAGGAGCCAGCAGTGCCCTTGTGGCCAAGAAGGCCAGTGGAATCCTGGTGTGCATAACAAAGAGCTACAAAGATGGGCAACGGTCTGGAAAATCTCTCTTATGATGAAAGGCTGAGGGAGTTGGGCCTGTTCAGCCTCAAGAAGAGGCTACTGAAAGGGAGCCTCATAAATGTGTATAGATATCTAAGGTGTAGGTGTCAACAGGAGAGAACCAGGCTCTTCTGGGTGGTGCCAACCCATAGAACAAGAAGCAACAGGCAGAAACTGATGCACAGGAAGTTCCACCTACATATGAGGAAGAAATTCTTTGCTGTATGGGTGACCAAGCACTGGAAAAGTTTGTCCGGAGAGGGTGTGGAGTCTCCCTCATATATATATATTCTTGGAGATATTCAAGAATCATCTGTGCCATGTGCTCTGGAATGACCCTACTTGAGCAGTGAGGTTGGACCAGAAAAACCACTCTTCTAGCCTTACCCATTCTGTGATTCTGTGACTCTGTGAAATTTCTGTGAATTTCTCATGTCAAAAAATCAGTTGGAAAACTCACATAAAAAAGCTTTCTTACAGAGTTTTGTAGCAATTCTGTTTATAGGCCCTGTTGCAAATAGAGTACTGAAAGAATAAATCTCACAAATGTCTGTAACATTTTACTTCCCCAACCACCTGAGGCACATAAAAAATTCATGAGCATAAGTAATATAGTGTAATTAGGAATTTGTTTTGTTTCTTATGAGTATCACTGTAGTACCGGGCAAACAAGAAAAAATTCAGTTTGCAGTGCTCTGTTTTCATAAATTTTCAAAAATGCTCAGTACTTAAGCACTTCCAGGGTATGAAATATTAGCTTGTGCTGAAACTACTTGCCAGTATTTGAGAACAAAAAGATGGATGTTTAAATGTTGTTCACATAATATAGTGCTGCTTAAACTGATAAAGAATTGTTCTTAGATATAGAAAACAGAGTGCAGCAGCTAAGTCACTGTGGGCCTTGTGTCACTAGACTGCAAATGCCACATCTCCCATGTTTATCTCTTTTGGTGTCTGTGCTGGTTTGAAAACAAACCAGGGGGAGACACCAAGTCAGAATAGCAATTTAATAGGAAAATTAAAATAAAGGCAGAAAACACTGGTTTAAACTGACAGAGTCAGGATACAACCTGACACCCTGTTGGTCAGGGTGGCAGTAGCAGTCTGATAAAATGGTGGCTGCAGTCCTGCTGAAGTGATGGATGTGGTTCTGTTGAATCAGTGATCCTGTAGAAGGGTCTGGTCTTCCTCGGAAGGTCCGGTGGTGGCTGTGCAGCTCTTGTCCTCTGGGAATACAGTGGAAAGGCTGTCTGTGGTGTTCCAAACCTCTGAGTATGGATGGGAACGCTCAGTTCCTCCTCCTGGGCGGAGCATCTCACAATGGGATGGTGAGTCAGGAGGCAAGGCACTGATGGGCCCATCAACAGGAGATAGTCTGGAGGGAGGAGGCAGGGAGCACTGCCCCACCTGGTTTCAACAGCTCATGAAGATGGTAATAGAATACACTATAACCCAGGACAGCATCTCACTCTGCCTTCTCATTTCTGCTCTGTTCTCATGAGTAGGCAGTGCTCTGTTCCATCCCAAAATCTGAAGGCTCTTGCTATTCCACTGCCTTCTATTCTAGTCATGAGAGAGGGTGAAGACTGTAGGTCCCCAGAAGTACAGAGGCTGAGGTTTTATGTGATTCAGTAGCATCTAAATTCCCTAGTCTGAGAAGGAGAGGCAGTGCCAAAAGTCTAGGTGTTAAAACTGCCCAGCCCCATGAGGAGAAATATTGGGAATTTATCTGAAAACAAAGTGTGATGAGAAGACCTTGTAGTCTCTGAGAAGATCTATGGTTTTGTCGGCTTTGTCTGACTTAGCAGTGAAAAAGTACCTCGTTCAACTCTTTCAGAAGCCAAGTGCATGACAGGATAAATTACACTCATGTGAAAGCTCGGTGTGTGTCCAACAGTGCTGTATCATTCAGAGCTACATCAAAAGCAAGTAAGTTCCTTGGAAGAATAGCTGTTGATACCTCTCACTAGTAATATCTGCAGGTCTTCATACTTGAGCAGAGCTCAAGATCTTTTGTTCTGATGAATGATGTGTTTAAATAAAACAATGAGATTACAAGGGATAATATTAAGGAAAAAGAAAAGATGCCACAGCTCTGCTGGTTGGAAGTGTCCCCATTTCCCTCTTCCCATACTTTTTCTAATGAAAAAAATAATTGTAATTATGATATGGTTTATAGTGTTTTTCAGAAACAATATAATTTTAAGTTAGGTGTAATCTAGCCTTTTTTTTCTCGAAGTCTTTTTGACAAATGATTTTGGTGCAAAGGAAAGATTTTTAATATTGCAATTAACTTTTGCCACTAATTTTGTTCTGAATCAAGGATGAGAAACAAAATTACTTCCTTCATATTCACATTTTGTGGGTATATCCAGTGTTAAATAACCAGTATCTGTAACTGAATTAATCAATACTCCTGATTAATTGAAGTTTCATTTCTGTAACAGACTCTTAAACTTAGAATTTAATGTTAAAAAGATTATTATCAGGGTAATCTGAATTATTAATTTTTATCTTCATATAGTGGGACTCTAAAAATAAAAATACTGTTCCTAAAGAAAGAAAAAGTTATCACCTTTTTCATTAGTTTATAAGAATAGCAGTTTCCCTTTCAATTATCTCATTCCTGAACAGCAAGAAACAACACAGAGCCAGCAGGAGGGCGGGATTAAAGATAAAAGGATGGGAGATTAAAGATGAGAAAATGTACTGGTTGTTTTGAAACAGAAACATTGAAGGAACTCAAATGCTCAAACACAAAGAAGATAGACAGTAACAAACAAAAATAGAAAAAACATAAGAGGAAAACAAAACAAAACTTGTGGTCAAACCAAAGGTTAATTTGGCAGATTAAGCATCACAAGGTTGCTTCCAGCAGTAATTCAGAAAGACATGTTATGTGAAGAGGTACCTTTTTCTCATTAGTACAAATTGAAAGCTGATGGATGATCTGCATTTAAGAGTGGCATGCTTGTGGTTTTAGCCACTCTTTATATCTGAACTGGCTTTATTCTAGCTCTCAGTGTAGATCTCTACAATTGATCTTCAACAATTTGTTGTAGGATTGCTTTTATACAGAATCTATTGAATATGAGAGATTTGCTTATCTATTTCTGTCTCCCTGTCATTTTTTCCCCTGCACATCTTTCCTACTTTTTTCATGAAAAACAGTTCTCTTTTCAAGCTATCCAGTGTTTTCTATAAATTAATACTGCTGTTCTGCAGTCTTTCCTGTAATGCACTTTTTTTCCCCCTGCTGCTTAGCAATCCTTTTTAAAAGCTTTATTTTAAAATACAAAGGATATACAATTATATAAGATATTAAAGGAAGTATTATGCATGCAGAAAATGAAAACTTCAATGATCAAGCTCTGCCTTTCACATCCAAGAGCAGAACACTCCCCACAGCGCTTAGGGTTTCAAAGTAAATTCCAGATTTAGTAGACAGGTTTTTTCTACTGTTCCTAAAAACACTAGACAATTTTTAGGTGACAAAGCGCTTTCTGTTTTGGTTATTTTTCTTTTCTGATTTTGTACATGAGCTAAAATACAGGAAGAGATTGGAGAAGATCACTGACAATTACTGCCATCAAGAGGGAATCAACATAGAAATTTAACAAGAGTGAGTGCATGCAAATTGGCTCACAGAGATATCTCAGGGTTTGGGTCAATGGCAAGCTGAATATGAGTCAGCAGTGTGCCCTGATAGCCAAAAGGGCTGATCCTGTCCTGGGGTGCATTAGGCACAGCATCTCCAGCCACTCAAGGGAAGTGACTGTCCCACTGTACTCTGCACTAGTGTGGTTCCACCTTGGAACCCCCTGGAGAAGTTTTGGGCATCTCATTTTAGGAAGGTCATCAAATTATTAGAATGCATTGTATAGAGTGGCCAAGATGGTGAAATGTCTTGAGGACAAGACTTAGGAGTGGCAGAGGTCACTCAGTTTGTTCAGCTTGTAGAAAAAGAAGGCAGGGGATGCCTCATCATAGTCTACAACTTCCTCAAGAGGAACATTAGAACACATGTGAATGGAATGAATCTGCATTGGGGAAAATTCAGATTGGACATTAGGAAAAGATTCTTCACTGGAAGGTCACTGAACATGCTCCCCAGGGAAGGGTCACAGCCCCAAGCTTATTAGAGTTCAATGAGCATCTGGATGATGCTCTTAATCATACTTTTTAGAGTTAGGCAGTCCTGCAAGGTGCAAGGATTTGGACTTGCTGATACTTGTGGGTCCCTTCATACTTGAGATATTCTCTGATTCTATGAACTGCTTATCTTGACATGGCTTTACCAGCCACTGGCAGGCTGTTTGATACAGTAAATGAGGAAAGTTTTAAAATACTTGCATTGCTTAACAAGTGCAGGGGGTTTTATTCTCATCTAGGTGTCATTGCTTGAGGTTTTTGGTGGCTGCTTCTGTCAGAGGTTACAGTTGTGACACTGGACTACTGTAGAAAGAGATCCTCCACTTGAATTATATTATGGTTTCAAAATCCTGGATATAAACTTTTTGATGAATTCCATTTTATGTTCTCATTGTAGGTTTGTTTTTAATTTCTTTGCTGTTTTAATTATTGTATAGTTACCACAACAGTGTGGATTGTGTAATTCTTTTGTTAACAAAGTAAATTAGGGCATTTTTTAAATTTTTAATAACAGTTTTAGTAAATATTTTCTAACAGCTCTTCCAGTTTAAACTATTTCATTCTTGTGAAATTGATGAGTCTTCTTAAACATTTCAATATCAATTTTATATATTTACTAAAAAAAGATATAATAATTACTTGTTTTTCTGCTAAGTACGAAAATCTGGGCTTGAATAAAACTGTATTTACCATATAGAGTGAAGCTACAAATAAATAATTTAAATACTTTATGTGCTTCATTTGTCATAATTGAAGTATTTATTATAATTCTTCTAGTCAACAACTTTGAAATATTAGAGTTCAATGAGCAATTAACTGTAATTACACTTAATTACAGTTACTTTTAAAAATATGTTTAGCTTTTATTTTGTAAGTTTTGTATTTATTCTCCTAGGCTACCTATTTTTCTTAGGACAAAATTTAATTTCATTGTAAGGTGCTTCCTACTTCAGCAATGAGTGTTTTTTTATGTAATACTTCTTCACAAATTTAAGCTTATATTTTATTTTTTGATAATATATAACAAGTTCATTAAATATTTACAGCTATTGAAATGATTTTGTATGTTAACAAATAAGAAACCTTCACAGTTCTCTCGATAACTATTGAATTGACATTTGCGGGACTTTGCTAATCTCTTATTTTAGTTGTATGCCTTTAAGCTAAAATTTAATTCGGAATTAATGAAAACAAAATCCTTGCAAAATGTTTCCAAATATTCCAAATGTTCCAAATGCTTCCAATGAGTAAGCCTGCCTGAGTCCCACGGGAATGTGGAAATACGGTCACGCTGATCACCTTGCGTTGCCATAGAGGTACCTTGTTTTATTGGTTTATGAAGGCAGTCACTGCCCCCCTAGGAAAAAAGGAAGAAACAATTACCTATTGATTCAGTAGTTGCACTTCTAAATACTGTTTGGGTATAGCAAATGAGCATTAAAGATGTCTTAAAACTTCAGTGAATCTCAGTGATCCAATTTTTTTAATGGCTATTGCTGACCATTTCATTTTCTAGAGTAGTTACAAATGAAAAGAAATTAGTGAGAGGATAGAGGCAACATCCAATCAGAAAAGAATATTTGCTGTGGTACTTCTCAGAGAAGCATATCCGGACAATTTGCCATAATCACACAGTGAGTTGCTGTGTGTTAATTTTTATTGTGTTATAAATGAAATGATGAAGATTTTAAACAAATAGTTCTTAAGACTGATACATATTTGGAACCGTATGTGTTTGCTTTGAAAGGCAAAGTAAAAAAATCATTACGTTTATGAAATAAAAATTTATTCAGGAGTAATGAATGCAATAAAAGAATTATGAAAAGAGGCATTCAAAGGAAGTCATTATCGTGACAAATAAACACTGAGTAATCCATAAATTAATTTTTGTCTATGGGAAAGATATAGAAACTCAAAATAGATATTTTGATATATTAATTAACTTTCTCATTAGAAAGTTTCCAAACAAAAGGAATCCAACTTTCTTTTTCTTATGTTATGAAAAGAAATTATGTTTTAAAAATGAAGGAGAAGATACAGCTTAATTCACATGTTTCCTTTGATGAGTTCTGATTCGGTTTTAGATTTTTCTTTATTATTTCAACTGCACATCAAAGAATAAACAGAGACACCACCTTTCAGTGCCTATACATACAAATCAAATAATCCATTTTCTGTAATTTTGTATAAAGTATTATGAAGAATACTTACAGTGGAGCTTTGTTCAAGATTATGTCAAACAAATGAAAGTCCATACCAAGATCAGCCACAACAGGTACTATCACTGCTGTCCAGTTCCAAACCCAAAAAAAGCTCCAAGGCATCCTTACCCAGCAGCAGATCAGTTTTATACTTTCTACCACTGCATTTAAGTATAGAAATCCAGCTATGAAAATAACTTTCTCTGAGCCAGGATCTTGGACTGGGAAGTCAAGGCATATTACAGATGATTACACTGGAGGGACCTTTTTTTGTTTCCTGGAATTCATGTAGTGTGAATGACCATTTATTAGATCATTCACTTCAAACTTCTTATGTATCTACTTTAGAAGTTTAGATATTGGGTGCACTGTGTATAATTTATGTTTCTGATGCATAGATTTATGATGCTATAAAGTCTATCTGTAAAGTAAAAAGCATGCATTTGAGAATATTATTTTCTTTTTTTATATTTTTCTCCTGTTTCTGGATGTTTGCCTGTTTGCCTTTGACAAACAGTGCATGTTTTTAAAATAAAATTCTACTTCAAATGACAATTCCTTTCTCCCAGCTCAGGCATCAACCATATCTTTAGAGGGGAAGGTATTATAAAAAGGGAGTGCAAAGTGAAGTTGCATGATCTCTAAAGAAAGAAACGAGATTAAATATGCACTGTATTGCCTATTCCTTTGTAGAAGTTATTTGAATGACATTAATTTTGGAACATATCTCAAGAAGGCCTCCACTCTCACTCAGTTAGATTTCATTTAGTACTTACATCCAGACTATTTGTTCCTCACATTTGAGATCATGTATCTAGTCTCACCTTTTGGGGTGAGTCCCAAACCAAGGATATTTTTTATGCCATTGACTTCAGCCATTTTGTTGTTTTCCTTCTCTCCTTGGCAGAACAATGCTCTTATCACTGCAACTTATTGTGTATTGTAGCCCAGCTTTCCAAATAACAAATGAAGTAGAAACTAAATTAGTAATCCTAAAGATTTCTAGCAACGGGTAATGTCACATTCATGTGGGCTTTGTTCTGTGGTTGTCATGGTTAAATCCCATTCACCAACTAAGCCCCACCTGGCCACTCACTCACTTTCCCTGCAAAACTAGTTTGATTTGGACAACCGACGTGGTTATCCCTAAGTCCTGGTGTGGATGACTGCTCTGGTGATTTCACATGTGAAAATATTGTTTTCAGTAACATCATTCAGCCCACGATATCCAGTTCTCAATAAGATAAAGACTGGTTTTGTTTGAATTAATGTTTGCAGAAGACTACGGTCCTATAAACATGTGAATGTGTTTGAACTGCTGCTTGAATCTAAATACATGGTCTTGGTAATTTCTTCTATTGGAATTCTCCTAAACAATCTTTATTCCTATAATCCAAGAAATATGGTAATCCAGTAATGTAGAACACAGATCGTCAGTTATATCAATACTTTCATTCTATAATTGCTAAAACAAATATTCAGTGAGAAATTCACTCATATCCAGAGTTTTTGTAAAACTCTTGAGAGAGGACAACTTGAAATCAGTACATAAATAAGAAGTTAAACCTGACTTTAAATAACTCATTAATAGAAAAAGGACAAAGGTTAATTTTTAGAGTTTTGAAGAGGAATTATAATAGAACACAAAATTTTACCTGGATGTTTTCCTTAAAACCAGCTGGTTGGTTTCCAGTTATTGAGTGTTTTTGTATGAAGATAAGGTAGTCTACCAAGAAAGAACAAATACAGCTACCATCTTTCAATGCTCAAAAATAAAAAAACCAGAATGTCTCCACTTTCATGTTTCATTTTTTAATCAAAAGGTTTCCTACCAAAATTGAGAGGTGATTTGTTAGTCAAACTATGCATTTAATCAAAACTGAAAGGGAGAAAAAGAAATAGGAACTGCTATTAGTATTTTCATTTTCCTCTGGCTGTTTTTACTTCATGTGCCCAGATTACTTTAGGCACTTGTACTTATCTTGTGCCTCGATATAATCCTTCAGTGGATTACTGTGCAATGCTAAGCACAACCCCATTTTCACAGTTTCATAAATACATTCAAATACCAAAGGCACTTTTCATTTAAGTGGAATTAATATTCCACTGGACGCCATTACATACTTCCTACAGCACACAAAAGTGAGAGGCTGGAGTACTTTTGAAATGGAAGGCATCTTTATTGATAGATTAATTAGTCTTGTGAGGATATCCTAAAAAGTCTGACATGCTGAAACTTCTTGAAAATGTATTTCGACCTGTTAACTATTAAGTAATAAGCAGGAGGTCCAGTCACATAGATCTATATAGGACAGATAGATCTATATAGGACAGCTATATCAAATACAGTTCCTTTTGTGCTTGAAGCTATACTAGGCATTTATATGCAGAAATGAAATTCTACTGAATTTAATACAGTTATTTTAGATTCAGAGTGACATAGGGTTGAATTTGGCTTAGAAAAGGCATATACATTTTGTACCAGTAGCATGGTCTTATAATGGAATGATGATTGAGATGTGAGGCATTGATAATCTTTAATTTTGCAAAAGAATATTCATAAAAGCTGCTCCACTTGGCATCATAATTCATTCATAACTTTGTTCATCTTGCAGCTGACAGAGCAACACAGGCAACTGTTTCATACTGGAGAAGGTCAAGGACAAGAACAAGACCAAATATTGGCATATATATCAAGTATTCATGTTTGAAATAAGTGCTGGGATTAGTCAGTAGAGAGACTCTCACATTCAATTATGTGTGAGAATTGTTAAGAGATCATTGTTAGCATTATTAGCATCTGGCATTGTTCACTGTCCTTTTAGTTTTCTTCTGCATGATGTGTTACAGCACTATTCTGAAGGACAATATTAGAGACTCCAAACAAAATTGACTTTTCTTTCACTTACTTGCATTCACTGTGAAATAGGGGGAAGAAAATACATAACCTTTGGGAGATATGGGAATAACATTGCCTACCCTGATGAAGGCTGAGTTATCAGGCATCTCTAAAGAACAAATGGACCCATAATATCATTAATCTCTGGAAAATCCCATTGTGCCTTGGTCAGTATTCTTACTGCAAAGTTTCTTATTCTTTTTAAAGCTCATGAGAGACGTGTGTGACTATATATTTGCAGGCGAACACTTTGTATTTGTAAGTACTTTCCAGAATTTCTCTAGATTATTAAGACCTCTTGCATTAGTGTCTACATTGTGCAGCTTTTCACTCTGGACCAAAGCTGTGAATTAATTTACATTGTTCTACTTGAAAATTCTTCAGAACTAATTGCAATACTGGGCTGAAGAAGACATATTTATTTTTTAGATACACGTAATTTTCTGCATAGCTAAAAATGATCTGACGTCTATGCTGCCAGTATGTACGTTAGACAAGCTTAGAGATAAACACAGGCTTTCTGAACACTCTAAGCAAATCTCCAAAGTATGAGTACCCTCAGTTTAATGATAACAAACATAGAATACTGATAAATAAATTTCAGTTTAAAAATTCAAGCAAGGAAAATCAATAGCATGGGAGTAATTCATAAAGAACATCTTCATTCATGTTCAGTGTTATTAGTGAAAGTTAAAATTTAGTGTGATGCTATTTCTGAAGGTAGACATCATTTAGAAACTTCTTTGAAGTGTGATATTTGATTGGATTCCAACCTACATCAGTTTTGGAAAGATGTTCTCAAAATGTTCTCTGCACCTGAGGATGCACCCATGACTTAGGATAGTGTTAGCAAACACACAAACACACATCAGAAAGAAATAGAGAATTTGTATTGCAAGAGTGATCACAACCTCTCAAGAGAAATTCACCTTCTCCTGTGACTAGTGTCGCATAGGGTAACTAAGACTTCGCTGTCACTGCAGTACCTAATTAGATGTATTTTGGAGCGCTTAACTTGAGGAATTATTGACATAACTGATCATAACTTAATAGAGCAGGTCAATGAATAAGTGCAATCAAAACCAGTTAACTTTCACTTGTAAGTTATAAACATTTTGAAATAATAATTTTAAGAGATCTTCATTCTACTCTTGTCCCAATAGGATTTCTACTGTATCTTCTATAAAAGCAGGGACTGGGGGAATAGAAGACAAACTGTTAGTGGAAGCAGCAGTTGTTTACTTCTTGCACTTTTCTACTATGCCAGTATTGCAAGATAGCTAATTAGATTGAGGAATTGTGATCTGAGAGAGAGAAACAACAGCTGCATGAAAAATGAAATTTTCACTTAGGGGAAATTCTTTGTCTATTTATAACTAAGCATCTTTATACACTAAAATTAAAATTTGTTGTTTTGAAATATCTCAAATACTAGAAATCATTCAAACCTTTTATTGTCAAAAATTAAACTAGTCTATTTTTATTTTTTTATTAAATAAACAAGATTAATTGTCCTGGCTGCCCAGGTCTCTGTGTGACATTCTGGGTTTCAGGTACAAGAAATCTGAAAGCCCTTACAGCTCCCAAATCTCAGATCCCTTTCTCCTTGAAATGAATGCTGGCTTAAGGCGAAGCTGCTTTGTTCCTTAAACTTTTAACAATCAGGCAAATTTGCAGCAGATACAAATGCCTTTTTTGACATAGATAAAAAAATCTGCATTTTCTAGTGGTAGAAAACATGTCAAAAACTTCTGGGCTGCCTTTAGCAGGTAATTTGATGCATTATATGTAACTGACTAATTTGAGAATTAATTTGAAATACCAGAAAAAATAAAGTGGATTTCCCATAGATGCTGTTCCGTGTTGTTATTGGGCAGTTATGCCTAACTACCATATGACGGAAGACCAAAACACTGATTTCACACTCTCAGCTTCTAGTTCTATTCTTGTAAACAAATACATTTTATATATTTTGTAGAAACTGACAGAAGTAAGAAGACAATGCAGTTAGAAATCTAATGGTCAGCATCTAACATTATATACGAATAGAAATTCACTATGAAAAACCCAAAGAGATTATTCCAGTTACATTATAAATATGGAGTCATGTGATTTTCTGATCTCTTTAAACTCTTCTATTATGCAGTGAATAATATATGTAAATATTTTCCAGTAGACAATGCTAGCTGCTGACACTGCAGTGTACGTATCATAACCTCGATGTAATTATGGCTGAATATGTGGTTATCATTTTGCTGTCTCTTTGTCTGTCTTGTTCCAGTTTTCTTTATCTCTCTATACTCCTATCTGATTATACTTTGCTTTGCACGTGTATCTCTTCACTCTCCAGATATCTCAATGTCATTTTTTTTCTCTCTTCCTGATGCACAGTCTGCATTCTAAATGTCTCAGACTGCAAGTAAAGAGATCTTGCTGCTTTCACATGGGTTTTCCTTTTTTTCCTGAATTTATATTTCAATCTTGACAGAAAGTCTAAGTGAAAGGAAATGTGAGGTTAAAGAAATTAAGACAATAATGGAATCAACAAGAATATCGACAGATGATCATTTCAACTGGTAATATAATAATGGGCTTGCGAGCAGAGAAAGACCTAAATATAATACCAAAAATCCTATAAGAAGAGATAAATATTTTCATAAGAGATTGAAGTACAAAAAGATCTGGAAAATGAAAAGAGAAGCCATTTATATTGTAAGGAGTAGGAGCTAGAAAGGCAAGGTAATGCTGACTGCATGCGTCTGAATGCACAGAAGCATTTGCATTCAGCCAAACAGCAAGAAGTGATATTGAGAGCTTTGAACTCTATTGCATCCCTCAGTTTGTAAGAATTCCTATGGTATATCAGATCTTTCATTTGTTTGCCTGAGTAACCTGTCTAAAGGTTGCCCATACTGTCTGTTCTGAGAAAAGTATATGCACAGAACATGCAGCAGACTATGCTACCTCAGTCTTAGGTCTTTTCTCAATTATCTGAGATTTCTGTAAGTCCTGAAGCACAGGAGTTAAAATGCATTCTTAAGGTGGCAGGAAAAATCTCACACTGTGCAATTTATACACATCAAGTTTGGACCACACAGTGTGTGTAAATGAGTTTGTTTACACGTACAAATTTGCAAATACTTTTCAATGTTCAATTTTCCCCTTTTGAAAAAGAAGTAGTGTGTGATAACTGGATATCCTTGATGTTCATGTTCTTTTCCCCAGATAAAGTTGACTCCCTGTTTTCTGAACAAATATGTTAGTAAATGTTTCTTTCCTGTAGAACCTTTTTTTTGAGCAAGTATGCAACTTTTCTTCTTGCATCCCTTTTCATTAGTCAAATGATGTCAATTTCCCTAGTGTTTCTAAAGGTGCTGCTGGTTCTTCAGGGTCTACTGCTTCTGAGTAACTAAAATATTTTGCCACGTCTTAGTCTGACTTCAATGTCATCACACATTGAAAAGTTTATGGAAACAAGTTACCCAAGGGTTTTCATTATGCCATAATAAAAAACTGAAACAAGATCTACAGATAGAGTTAAAATCTACTATAAATCGAATGGGAAGCACAGTCATACTTTGTGACAGACAAGCCAGATCTGAAAAAGCTGTATGGAGCCCATATGCTTTTTTACTCTACTCTACTCTACTGAAATATGAAACTGAACAACATCTTATATCCGATTTTTCCCCTGCTCAGTTACACTGGTAAGTATAATAAAATATATTACTTTTTTCCTGAAAATCTTGACTTGATACAGCCCCAGAGAGACAGCATAAAATATACTTCTACCCTTTCCATTGTCTCTCCTGGGATTTATGTTAAGTTAACGTGCAAGTTATTTACAGATGATGGCTGCTTAATTTCTTTATTACTTTTTGGATGTTTTAAAAGAATCTTTTGGAAACATAAATATATCTCCATCCAGCCCCCTTTTTCTTTACCTACCATTTTTCTGTTAATTCATAATAAAGGCCTACATCTTTTCACTAGTCCTTGCCTACATATAAATATACAAACACATTATTCTATTGAACATCAGGACCCATGTCATTAATTGCTGTTCAACTCAGATCTTCATCAAAAACTTAAGAGAAAAAAAATAGATGAATTTTGTCACAGGCCAAATATTTCCTTAAATTTATATCTGAAACTTTGCTGTATATTTTAAATTGCAACATCTAACTCAGGTTCAGAAATTTATAAATTAACATTCTTTCCAAAGCTCTTGTAAGTTTTTGAGAATTAAATTTATGGTTCATGAACTCTCTTTTCTAATTAATTTACTTATTTTGGCAACCTGTATGAAGTCTAGGCCTGCTGTCTCTCAGATCAATATATTCATCCCCTTTGTCTCCAGGGCCCTAAATGTTTTGATGGTTTATCTGAAATCAGTTCACTGCTTTTCCTTTAACCTTAGAACTATCCTCTGTAATATTTCAACAGCAATGCCTTAAAAGAAAGTAGACAAAAATTGAAAACACATTTCTTCAGTATTCAAAATCACTGCTTTCTTTGTGAGTTTTAAATTACATTAGAAATAACTAATTTTACTTTTTTGAATGATTCAATAGACCATAGGAGCAATTAAAAAACACCCCAAAATGTTAAAAAACTTAAATATTGTAGTGCTTATCTAACTTTTTGTATACATCCTCAGTCATTTTTACCTGGACTCTTTAAGAAAATACACACGATTAAGTACACTGAAACAAAAAATACTTTGGTGTGATAACACACACCTCCATCTCCAATATGTGAACCCTGTAAGGAGTTTTAATGATATTATTTTTTATTAAACAATGAAAAGATATATAGCATAACTGACATCATATAAGAATTAATTCTGAGATTATAAGGAACTCTGTCCTACTCAAGATATGTTGCACTCAATTTTGTACAGGTGATAGTCCTTAAATTTATAGAGTTGATCTTGTGCTCATTGCCAATTATTTACACCGGATTGCTCTGTGTTGATTCTAGGTCAGATGATGCTATGAGTAAATAATTCCCATGTAGTCGTATGCCATCCAGTGACATTCGGGTTCTGAACCAATTGGTTTTGAGGAAAGTTTTCTGTAGTATCTCTTTGTATAGTCCTACTAACCATGATTTTCTGGCTCTTTTAGAGCTGTCCACTCTATTGCTTTGAAATGTTAGGTCTTACCCATTTTTTCACAAAGTTATTGGCTCTATTCCATTCTATTCCTATGAGCAAATTTGATGTTCAGATCAGTTGTGAGGGATAATAATAATGATCTAGATATACCATGATTCTAGCCGCTGAATCTGTAGAGTCTAAAGTATGGTACAGAAGCACGGGCAGCAGGATAAGCTGTATAACCTCAAAGCTGTAGCTGAATGGACTGTCCTTGTACACACTGAGAGGGAAAAGGCAAGGGCTGTCTGTCAGTCTGAACGACACTAGTTATTGAGGACTAGATTTGCCTCTTAGAATACACCTTCGAGATGCTATTACTGCAAGTTTTAGGCCCAACCTCGTAATTATTCATGGGCAAGGATGTTATACAGATTTTCATTTGCTTTAAACCTTTTACTGAGTGTGTCTAGCAAAGTTTTGGTTGTAAGGGGGCCTTAGGGGTGCCCTCTGAGAGAAGTAGATAGGGATGCCCCATGTGGGAGACAGTCATTTCCAGATAACTCCAACAGACCCACCACAGAGCACAGCTGAGCCTCTTGGCCAAGGTGGTGGCACAAATGGGAAAAGATATTTGAGAAAGGGCAAAACCATTGCACAGCTGTGAGAGGGAGAAGTGAGGAAAATGTGAGAGGAACAATGCTGCAGACACCAAGGTAAGAGAAAAAGGAGGGGCAGGAGGTGTTTAATGCACTGAAGCAGAAATTCCTCTGCACTGGAGAAAATCATAGAGAAGCTCTTGTCTCCCTGCAGCACATGGATGACCATTGTGGAGAAATACCTGTGCAGCAGCCTTGGAGGACGCCACACTGGAGCAGGTGGAAATGCCCTGAATGAATTTGCAGCCCCTGAAGGGTCCATGCTGCAGCAGACTCCTGGCAGGAGCAGTGGCTTGCACAGAGGAACACATGCAGGAATCAGCTGGGCAGGAACTTCAGCCTGCGGTGGACCAACACTGGAGTGGTCTGTTCCTGAAGGACTACACTCAAAATCAGTGGAGTGGAGTAGAGATCTGTGCTGGGGCAGCATGTGGAAGGTAGAAGTGTTGGGAATGATGAAGTGAAGTGAAGCCTTGGAAGAAGAGGTAGGCAGACAGATAATTTAGTTCAGGAGTTCTTTCCTATTTAATTGGTTTTTTCTTTCAATAAATTAAAATAAATTTCCCCAAGTCAAGTTTGTTTTCCATTGATGGTGAGCTATCTCCCTACCATTATCTCTGTCCACTAATTTTCTATCTTGTTTTCTCCCCCTGCTCTCCTGAAGAGGGACAGTGGGAAGGCAGCTGGATAAGTATCAGCCAGCCAAGATCAGCCCACCATAAACCTGTAGTAGTATATCAGACTGGAAATGTAGGTTAGAGCTCGGACTTGAGTTTTATTCAAATTTTACAGCAAGGGTAGTTATTTTCATTGCTGGGCTCATAATTCTCCCGTGTCTTTCCATTTTTCCCCACATTAAAATAGGGAATAATTTCATCTTACAAATGGTGCAAAAGGGTAAGAAAGCACTGTCCGTTTTCTTGAATCAAAATTCATAGTATGTAGCAGTAATCAAATAAAAGGGATGATAAGACCTTCAAGGACACAGAATGCATTTTTCTGTCAAGTCAAGTGAAGTTCGCCTGGCCCAGATTCATACAGCTATTTACTTCCAGATTTCAGATACCTGAGTAACCTTTCAGTGAGGAAATATCATTACTTTTTATATATACATTTTCTCAAATGTATACATCAAGAAAAATAAGCATTGGAGCATCTTTCTTTTTCCCTTAGATATCTTTTAGATTAAGTCTCAAAAGGCAAAAGGAGTCTTTAAAATTATCTGCTTCATCTGAATATGACCTTCAGCAAGAAGCTGTCAACAAGCTAGTGAGATAGTCAGAATTATCAACTGGACCCCAGAGAACTCAACTGTAGGCACTTTTGGGAGGTTTGAGAGTTACAGTACACAAATCAGACAGTGAAACCTTTAACTTTGCTAATGATAACCATCACTCTAGATTTCTAATCTTCAGGACAGTAGTTCAGCTGATTCATCTTTGTTCTGTGACAAAGGCGTAGTTTCCAGTGATTCATTACTTTTACATTCCCATTAGCAGAATATTCAATCACTCTAAGGGCTTGTGTAACAGAAATCCACAGTGAGAAGAAAACACTTCAGGTTGTGCCAGGTCTTTTCCGTAAACAATTCAATTATTTTGACTTCAGATAAATACTAAAATTAAGGAACTCTTCCATGGCTGTTATTCTCAGCTAAGGCCGGAGACAACAGATAAAAGCCATAACACAAGGGCTGAGGAGTCACACAGTAATGTAGACTATACATGTCATACATGGCATTCTGAGGTCATGATTTAAAAAGCAGAAAATTATTCTCTCACAAGCACACAACAGTGATTATCCACCCATCAACAGTCTTCCTCAGTGTTAGTCATTAATATGCTTTCTCAAGAGATTGCTTTCCAGACAGGACTACGGACAGACACTATTTTTCATTTCCTTTTTCACCATGATAAACTGGAAGGATCTGGACTGACCAAACTTGGTACCCAAATTTAGTAGTTCTGCACTGTCCCTATTAGTCTGTTTGATAACAATGATGCACTTTTAGAGGGAATGGTGTTTCTCACTCAGTGAAATCATCCAACCATCTAGACTTTGTCAATAGACAAAGTAGACACTTTGTGACATGCCTGTATTCTGAAACTCTTTACTTTCTGCCTATAAGAAAGATAGGGTTTGTTAGTTCTGGTTACTTGATTAATCCTGTTCAGTTCAAAGATCTAGTTTAGACCAGATGCAACCCTTTGCTCTTACTAACTTAGGAACCTGAATTAAACAGTTAAACTTGGGTAAAATGAATCCACACCTTCAGGACACGCATACATGCACACACACAGAGACACATGGTTCTTTTACCATAAAGAGCTATATTAACCCTCCAAGAATAAATAATTTTTAATATTGTTACAAAACATTCTTCCTGTCTAGACTCCAGACATGTCAATAAACAGAAGCAATCCCTCATACACCCAAACACTCTAATAGAAAAGGCCAATTTTTCAGTTTACATGACTTCCATCAAGTAGCTACTAAAATTAAGATGAGATATAGGGACTCAGAATGATAGCAGTCAATGGAAAATCTATCTTTGTGAATGGCAGCAATAATAATTCAGAGAATATTGTTATCAAGCCTCATGTTACTACTTTTTCTGTCAGCAGCTGAAGTACTACTTGTTAAAGAGTTCATAGTAGTATGAATGCCTAGGTATATTTCAGCAAGTCTTATTTCCATTTGAGCTCCCTTGAATATATTATATGCTGCAATAATGTTGTTCCCCTCCCCTCTTCCTCCATCCAATCTAATTTTAGTAAAATGTACTTTTTTACTTTCAAAAGAGTTAGACTGTATTAGCAAAGTTGCTATTGTTCCTACTATCAATATTCCAAAATTTTACAAGAGGAAGAAAGAGAGAGTTTTACAGTTCCAGTAAAACTCAAAATTTATCACAAACACATCACAGCTTTGTGGGTTTGTTGCATTCGAAGTAATGAGATGTAGTAAATTCACCCTAAATTTAAAAATAGGAAAAGCCATATATTTTTTTATTTTATGAAAGTATTTATTGACACCCTACTTCCTACTTAGAAGCATTATCAAAGTTGTTCTAAACAAAAAAACATAATCTGCAGTGAGGGACTGTTTTTTTATAAATTTTGAGTCTGAATGATGATTCAGTTCTGGATCTGAGATGTTGATTTTAACTGCCTAATAATGTGTAAAATTGCTGTGGCATTCTTGGAGTCTCTCCTCTAGTGTTGCTCTGCCATTGCCTGCCTGAGTTGTTTTCACCATAATCATTTATTGTGATGTTGTGTAAAGTGGTGTATATGTATCATTTAATTGCATGTCCCCTTACCTAAAAATGAATCAAGAGGGTGTGATCTTGAGGTAGCATGAATAAATTCTAATCCATTAGCTTTAATAAAGCTGTAAGCTTCCAGTCTGTACCATGAAGGCACTTACCTTTGATATTCAATAAGCATTGAATTTGACAATATTTTGTACAAAATTATAAGGTTATAAGCAGACCTGTAAAAGAGGAAAAATATTTCAATAATTAAACAATTAAATACATAGATAATTGAATAATGATTTGATCCAAACCTATTATAGCTAAGACAATATCCTCGCTGAAGAAGAATTTCCCAGATTACAAATTCACATCTGTTAATCTCTGAAGGGTGAAAATACTGTGCCAACAATTTCTTTTCTTATAAATCAGGAATATTTAATCTGAATAAACTCTGCTGAGCTTCTTAGCATCTTTATAGTGCAAAATTCATAAAACTGCAGAGAAAATATTAGATACTAAACCATCCCTCCAAATAAAATATTGAAGGTAACAATTATGAAAATTTGGGAAATAGTTATATGACATTTATGCTTAGTATTTCCAACTGTCTAGTTAGGTTTCCTGTATTTATGCATCTCCTCAAATATAATGAAGCTGACTTAAAAGTAAATTATGTGGTACATCTTCCATTTCATATTTCTTTAATAGGCAACGTTTAAATACAGAAAAGTGGAGTTGGGCAGTTAGTTTTCTGCTAAGTAATTTTAATAATTTAGGTGATTTGTTGTACAGAATCACACTAGAAAATTACTGACGTTTTCAAATCAAAGTAAAAGAAAAACATCTTCATTTTCATCTGAGTTTTGAAGCTGTATTTAATAACCTATATTTTCTTAAGATATATTTTTTGTGGACTTTACTGAGGTTTGGATTTTCATACATGCCACATTTATTTTAAGAAAAAAAAAATTTTCTTATAATCAGATACATGTATTCATGTCAAAGTCTGTAAACACAGTCATCTAATCTCAGTTCCAGAAGTTTCTTACAAGGTATATTAAAAGCTGAGAAAATTCTTTAACTCTGCAACATGAAAGTTCTTTATTAATTGCAGAGTCTCAGGAATCTTACCATTTGTTCAGAATTTACCATATATGTGGGTAGGCTAGAGCATATATTATTGTTCTTAAGAACATTAACTTTCAGGTGGCAACAGATTATTAACATAATTTTTCATACCAGATGTTAGCTCAAAATTTGAAACAGTGAACACAAGTTACTAGAAAAATTTTCTCATTTCTTTTAGTTACAGTCACTTTTAGAAACAAAGTGATCCATCCCAAGGCAGTGTTTGATCAATTGCATTAGCACGTAGAAATTAGGTGAAGGTAAACTCAATTTAGTTCTGTGGTCTGAAATCTACGTTATATACTGAATGCATACAGTAAAAGTGATGTCATGTATGTTTGACCCAGTTTTATCCAACCTTTTTTTTAACAAACTGAAGCACAGACTTCTGCAATGACCTGGCAAAGAAACAGAAAAAGAGAGAGAAATGAAAAGGTCCTGAAATTTTTGCTTACTTGTAATGCATCTGATCAGTATGGAAGGGTTTTCTATCATTAGTTAGATTTTTGAAATTACTGGAGTTTGACCAGGTTCACTTTTCTTCTTATAGTTCACTCAATCTTGAACAGTATTATATAAAATATTGCCATCTCTCAAATTATAATTATTTGAGAATATAATGAGCTTCTGCCTACCCAACCTCGCCCTAAACAGCCAAAAGCCATGCTTCAAGTTTAACATAGCAGAAGACAAAAGGAGAAAAAAAAATGTTTCTAATACATAAACGAATAGTTTGGTATAAAGGTTGAACACTTGTAATTGCATCAGTTTATTGAGTAGATTTAAAGTTTTTCTAGGTGAAATATTAAAAAAAAATGCTCAGAATAAAATAATATATAAATAGAAGCTAGTGTATCTAATTCCCACAGAAAAATATTTGTTGGTTATATTCTTGCATGTATCGTAAGTCTTGTGTGACTTGAGGTGTCTTTTTCTATTGTTTCTTAATTTAAAATTCTAGGCAGCATGCTCTTCATCATCTTGAAAATACATTAAAAATGTACAAAAGTATGCTTGGTTTACTTTTCTGTTGTTTCAATAATCTTTATTGGTAGCAAAAAAATCCAATTTTTTTTTTTGCACTTGCACTTTCACTTTCAGCTCTCCTTCCCGCAAGTCACCGGGGCATATGATTTTTCTGTCATCTGGAGCAGAGAAAACAACCAGGGAAAGAATTAATGTTCTAGCAGTGCCCTCTCTATTTGTGTTCTACTAGATCCTGAAAAACTTGATTAATTCACTGGATCTGTAGCTTTAAGATCTGGCTCTTGTAAAGTTTATCAGTGACTCTGTAATACTAGCTCTGCTATGAGGACCTTTGTGAAAGCAAAACATAACGGGCATCCATTTCACTCTTTCATCAAAAGCACTATTGATAAGAAGGTCCCAAACACTGCAGTATATTTGGGGTTTGGCCAGCTACACTCCTAGGCATGTTTATATGGCAAGTGAAAGGCTAAATATTATTGCACCAGTGCCAAAGCAGTTTCCTCTCCTTGGCAGCTGCTGACTAAAAGTCATCTTCCTGAGACTGGTAGGGTGGCTCTGTCCTGCTGTGCTATGACATTTCTGGATACTGTCCTTTTGCAGCTAATATCATTAAGTATTTCCTTCATGCGCTGAGCATGTTGATGAAATAAATCCAACTGAGAAGAAGCACCTGGTATTATAATTTTCCATGCCTCTACTGAAAATGTGAATCAAATTTAACCTCAGCAGTTTACTGTTTACCTTAACGAAAAATGTATGCAAGCCAATAAGAGAAACATCAAGTCAATGCATTTTAATAACATGCTTTTTAATGTTGTGATATTTTGACAGAGGGGAATTCTTAAGATTCATGGGTACCAGTCTGAAACATTATTATTAAATTATATTTGATGCATTTTCAAATATGTATGGAGTAGTGTATATTTCGTTATTTCTAGAGAGTATCTAGCTGCAAAAATACATTGAGAGGATTAAATATTTAGAAAGGTGCCTAGCTTTACAGAGTAGGCTAAATTTATATTGCAGCATACTGTGTGGTTCATATAGGCTCTGTCTGCATTATTTAGAAATTTTCTGTGTCGTAATCTTGACTACAGTTTCACAAATCACATAATAGTTATCTAAATTCTGACTTCAGGCAACAGGTATCAGAGCTCCACGTAAAACTCATCTGAAGCAAAGGAAGGTTATTGTTGTACTGAGAAGTCAAGGACAGAGGAATACTTTGCTATTGTGTCAGACCTCTGACAGAGTGGCTTGTCAGCTAAACAGCATTTTTCCTGATTTCCAACTGTTTTCATTTGTAAACAGAACAACAAAACAGTTGTAACAGAAAATGAGCACTCTCACATCAAAGTGGAGGTAACAGATCAGAATTTGGAGACAGATAGTCTCCAAATTTATCTTGTTACAATTTCAGTGCAAACATGAGATCCAGACAAGTTCTATGTGTGGCATCAATTGATTCTTTCTCTATTATGACTGGCTGCATCATTTGTGTGGGACTGAGGAGGACCTAGGTCACTTTCTTTATATCAAGCAGTTGAATACTTCAGGCATCTTAAATAGGACCTGTGACATTTCTGAAAATAACCTAAAAACCAAGTTTCATTCTGTAAATCTGAGATCCTAAAGTCCTTCTCTGCTTCTTAGGAAGTGGTGATATACAAAACTTTTTATTGTCTTGGACTAAGAAGTTCTGTCTTTTTTCTTGTCAGAAATAGAACTTGTGTGAGCAGTGGAGAGCAGTGAATGAAAAACTGGAAGTTCACTGTCATTTTTAGTGAATCCTGAGCTGTGAATGGTGCCACTGAGGAGCAGCACATTGTTTTCTGTTGCATCAGAAATTGATATTCTCCTGCAGTAGCATGGATGGGCAGCCATGGAAGTACATTTCTAAGCAGCAGCATTCAGAGCTGCTGGATCTTAATTGTGAGACGTGTCAGAGCCAGCTAATTTGTGAAACCTTTAAATTCTCTGAGTAGGTTAGTATTTGTATTGTCAATAGATTTCACATTGCTTCTACTATATGTCTTATATCTGAAAAAGATAGAATAGAATCACCGAGGTTGAAAAAGACCACTGAAACTGAGTCGAACCATTAACCTAATACTGTCAAGTCCACCACTAAACCATGTCAGTAAGCGCCACACTAACATGTCTTTTAAACACCCCCAGGGATGATAACTCCACCAATGCCTTAGGAAGACTTTTTCAACCCTTGACAACCCTTTCAGTGAAGAAATTCTTCCTCAGATCCTATCAAAATCTCCCCTGGAAAAGCTTGGGGCCATTTCCTCTTACCCTATTGCTTGTTACTTGGGAGGAGACACTTACCACTTTGATATCAGCACTCAAGCAGCTGTCCAGATTCACCAGGTCTGACTCTTGTTTGTCCTAAAGATTCCCTATGCATCTGTCTTTATATCCTTATCTGGACACTTGAAGTCTGAACCTCATTATGGAGGAGACTGACACAAACACCAACCAGATATCCCTCTATGGGCCTGCCTGCATGGATGACATATCCTATCTGGAAGTTTGGAAAGTCCTCTGGAAAGTAGCAGGGTGCATCTGAATAATTTCTGGCAGTCATTGGAAATGAACCTTAATTCTCTGCTTTTGAGAAGACTGCTTTGATTCCAAAAGTGCTTATTTTTTCAAAATAAGGGACCTAAGTCTGCTTCTCTGGTTTTAAAAACAGTGAGCCTTGCTCAGTTAGGTGCCTACCCATCTCAGCTTTCAAATTATCGCAGAGCTTAAAGGTTCAAGTCCTGAGTCACTCATCAAAGCTGGTGGGAAATTCTGGAGTTCTCAGTTACCACTATATTTTACACCTGCTCTGAGTGGCTTTCTGTCATCACACACAGATTTTGCAGGTTATCTTTCTAAGGAACTTAACTTCTCTATCAAATTGATGGTGAATGAACATTCCTATTTATGGTGCTGTGAATTATCCTACTGGGCTGTATCTAATTCTGACACACTGTGAAACCACTTAAACTACATCAGTTCATGATGAACCAGAATGAAAGCAGAATCCACTCAGGTCAACAGTGTCACATTGTAATATAGCAGTGCCGTCTCAAAACTGAAATATAAATTTGCAGTATTAGGTATGCTCAAGATATGTGGATGGAAGTACAAGCAAAAATCTCTGGGATGGTAAAGGATTTCCTCTCCCTTGAAATACAACTCCAGTGGAAACTGTGCTGTGGTCAAAGTCCTTGAAAGATTGGAATTGTCATGCAGCATGCAGGGCAGTAACACTGACACAAGGGAGCATTACATTTCAGTGAAGGAAAAAACACAAGTGGAAAGGTACAGAATTCCAAAACACTAAATATCAAAGTTGTTAGGTTAAAAAACATGTCAAGTCAATATAACACAAACAAATCCTGAAATCAGGTAAAATGATGTTTAATTCAATGAGAATATGGTGAAATAACTCATTCACCATGTTTGCATGATAAAAGAAGGTTCAGTGATGGTGCTTTTTTTCAATCAGGGCTTGTAGTACTTTTATTCAAAAGGTTGGTTTTTCACACTCTTTTGACAACAGTCAGGCTAACTTGTTTACTCCTAGGTTAGCAGTGGCAGCTCTTAAGTTTGCACCCTAGTGGGCAGGTGCTGTGTTTGAGATCATGATTAAGAGATCATGTATCAATATTTCAGGCAACTCAGGAAGTGGAAACTAAAACTTTTAAAGTTATCTGTACTCCATTTTTCCTTCTAACATGCAAGCTCTCCTGAGTGGTTTTCATTTGCTCTTTTTCCAGGTCGTTTAGTTTCTTATTTTAGCCATTATTCATTAAATATTAAATTTAAAGCATTTGATCAGGGTGCTCAGAGCTGGCAATGAGTCAGATCTAAACATTATATCTTACTGATTTGCTCTGTCATTGTAATTTCTCTAACTGCTAAATGAATTATAGGAGATCCCTGTAATGCAGAAAAGACCTTCTCAAACTTACCCATGAAAAAGTGACATAAATCAGTGGGAAAGATATAGCAACAACACGTTTTTTATCCCCATTCTAAATCAGTAGCATAAAATACACTTAAATCAAATAATGTAAACTGGAATAAGCAATTTTTTACAGAGTTCAGAATCTCTAAAACACAAAATACTGTGTTCTAGATTGATTCTCTTTTCATATTTTTTCCACCATTTATGGATACAAGAAGAAGCTATGAAAATCTATATCAAATGTGAAGAAAGCATTCTGAAACCATATCTTTAAGATGGTGGACTTCCCCTTTTAGGATCCAAACTGCTGCTGGATACTATATCTGAGAAACTCTCGGTTTTCTTGTGTCAGATTTTACTATAGCTACCATCTGACTATAAGCAAGCATTTGTTGTCTTACCATCTGACTAGAAGCAACTCGAAGGTGACCTCTTGTCTCCAGCTTTTACAGCGCAAGGGTGGTAAATGAGTTGCAATACGTATTTTCTGTGCAGCTTTAGGAAATAATAAGGGGTCCCCTTGCAACCAGGATCTCTGGTAGACTGGACTGACGAGGGATGCTGAACTGGGACAAAAGGTTTTTGCTGCCCCAACACATGTCAGAGAGAGAAGGAGGTTTGGAAGTGGACTAGACAGTGACTTAGGAACACAGACTTTTAGACATCAGGCAACTTAAACTAAAGAGTAAAAAAATAATCCTATTGTGCCTCTCCTAAGAGTCAGTACCATATGATACTCACTTAAAAATGTCCTGCAATGAACCACAGCTACATGAGCTTTAAAATTTTTTGCCGTTTGTATATATTTTCTAAATTATTTACATTTACTTCTTCTCTCCATATCCTTTCTCTGTATGTCCCAGCTTGAATTATTAAGACTTCCTTAGCTCACAGTTAAATTCACCACTGACATAATTCAAACTGATTTTACTGGCCTTATCCAAGAGCAAATGATCAAAGCTCACTGCCTGTATTTAAATTAAAGACATTAATGTATTTTAAAAATTCCACACATACAAAGAAGCATGTTGCATGAGATCTGCCTGTCTTTGCACAATGCAAGACGTCCAAGAAGTCATTAGAATGCTTTTCTGTCTCCAGGTTTTCCAGAGCAATGAGTATAACACCACTTTCTCTGTCACTGTCATACAGCTAGGGTAAAATCGTCATGCACGTTCATAATGTGGGAATAGCTAAAAAATCATAGGCGTACTCCAGTGCTGCTTTCCAAAGATAGATTCCTTAGCACTTTTTCATTTGTCTTTACTCTTCCCATTGATTGATCTGAATTTTAGAAAGCAAGTGAAGTTGTGCATTTTAAACAGAAATAATTTTAGTAGTGTTGATCTAAGGCCATTGAGGCTATTTCTATTGAAATACAAAGCTGGTAAAACCATTAGATTCTAGATTAGCTCACTCAGAGCATGGTGCTGATAACACTAATGTTGTGGGTTCCATCCCTGTACTGCCTGTTCACCTAGGAGTTGGACTGGGTGATCACTGTGGGTCCTTTTCACCTCAGAATATTCTGTGAATCTGATGCATTCATCATAATTGCAGTGCAGCAAAATAACTCTGGTACAGTCATAGGATATTTAATACCCTTACCTTTGGAGTAGTTCAATAGGTTCATGGTTCAGCAGATATTTTAGAAACAGACTGTCCATCAATTAAATTTCCTGCAGCAAGCTGCAACAAATCAGTCCCTGCATTAACTAGATATTCCACTAACTAGATATTCAACCACAGTTTTAATGAATAATAAATGGTGAGACTGTTTTTTATTAATAAAGCAAGAGATGTGTACCTCTGATTATTGGTTCCAACTTATAAGCATATGGCACTATCAGAATGTACAGGAAATAGGTTCAACTCCCTAATATTATTATAATTACTGTTATTCATCACCTATCAAATGAAAAATACTACCTTTGGCTTTGTCTGCAAAAGTATCTGCTGTTGATACACCTCTACTGTGCTATCAAGCAAAAACTCAGAGGAAAGACTCTCAGGGATAATGTATGGAACGAAAGAAAAAGGCTTTCAGGTACCCCAGTATGGAACAAAAAATGAAAGCATTTTAACAGCTTGAGAGCTAAACAAATTGATCCTTATTGCATTTCCTTGTGCAAATTACTTCTAAGTTGTCTGTGCCTCTGAGTTCCTCCAGAGAAATAATACCTCTTAAAATCAGTAGAGTAACAAACCCTGGGACTAACAGCTGGAATTTTTTCAGACTTCTAGCTTGTTTGATTGCCTTTTTAACTGACTTACACTAAAACTTTTTTTAATATCTGCCATGCAACTATTACCTGCTCCAACACAACAATTTGATAGTGAATTGTGAGCATTAGGAATTAGCAGACTAGCATTGAAAGCTGTTCCTTTTCTGTCCTGTTAAACTATCTTTGTCTTAATCCACGTGTTTTACCTTCTTTTTTGATTCTCTTCCTCATCCTACAGGGGTGGAGTGAGCTGTGTTCCTGCCCAGTCAAACCAAAACAGTTCTTCATCTTTTCTCACAGCTGAGTTTACTGTCATGATTATTTGCTGAAGGAGTCCATTTTAAGCTGATACTGCAAGATATGAAAGGCAGACAATTTCTATGTCTCTAATCATTGCTATTAATACCACAAATCTCCAATTCTTAGAGACAGTCATAGAACTAGAAAACACTCTGTTTCTGTGCATCTTTTCAAAACTTTTTGTATTTAAAAACCCCCAAATTTTAGAACAAACTGCTTGAAGAATAATTTCCACAAATAATTCTAGGGAATATTTTTAGTATTTTTTTATGAGATAAGGATTGTGGAGGGAGATTTATTTTTACATAGAAATGTCACAAAAGCCATTTATTAGCTATGAAATAGGATTATTTTTTTGATTCTTGGCTTTCCATGCTAATTTGTAGTATTTTTCTGCCTCAAACAAGCAGTAGTAAGCAGTTACTCATGCCAGAAGACACATTGGCTGAATTAGTGATTTAGAGCATTTAAATTCTACATACAAGAGGGCACACTAAAGGTAAGAACCAATGCTGCTATGTGCACCTTTGACTGTAAAGAGAAAGTAAATATCTACTTACTTCATGTTTTAGGATGTCTAACAATAAAGATTTTTGGCTTCTCTCAGCCTGATTCTTTGAAGGGGAAAAAGCAGAAAAGGGGAAATCAAGTGAAGAGAGTCCTTTGCTACCAGTAAAGCATTTGTTTTCTTAAAAGCAGTTTCTTGGTTCTTCCTGATCAAAACTGTGTGAGCTATAGTCAAAGAGATCCAATCATGAATTTTCTCTTTAAAATGGTGGATTATCAAGCTTCAAAACAGAGCATAACAAAGCAATGTAAAACAGATACAGGCAGCCAAGCTGGCATTATGAAGAGCCAGTTCAATTCTATAGAATTTATTAGATCAGGCACAATCCTCAAGATAAGAATCGAAGCTAAAGCAAAAGAGCTATATTACCATGGCCTTGATCCTAAGCTAATAAACCCTGTCAAACTTGATTTGGCACCAGAGAAAAACAGCTCAGATATCCTGGCACAATCAGTTCTGGGAAGACTCATTTGTTCAGGCAGACCATCACATGGTCACTGCAGCTTTCGTCTATCCAGTTTCGTGGTACTCTGTCAGATCTCATAACTTCTTCAAGAACCAGATGCAGTGAGGAGTGCATTGCAAACTTAGCCTGGCTCCATTGGCACTAGATCAGATCCATCCCCCTGGAATACATAGAGCCCATATGGTTTGGGATGATGGGGACCAAATGGTACATATGCAAGCATCAATTTTCATAAGCAAAATCTTTACCAGTAAAGGCAAAATTCAAAGGCTTGAAAGCCATCTTTTAGTCACTTCTTCTTGCAAAAAAAAAAAAAAATTAGAATTACTGTGCCATTATCCTTAATAGAGGATCTGGAAATAAATATGGGTATCAAAACATCAAAACATAAAAGTTGAAGGGAGCAAAACTTTTAACACATGGTCCTACCAAGAGTGGTAGGAGAGATGCCAGTCAGATAGGCTATATCCCCTGTCTTTATTTGCAGTATAGAGAAGCCTCTTTGCAACAACTCTGCATTTGAGCTCCAGCTAAATAAACACATACCTGACAGGCCACCTGACTGTGGAAAGCCATTGCTGGAGCAGGGAAGAAGTGTGACGAGGAAGGAGCAGCAGAGAGCTGTTATAAGATGCCTGCCACGCCCCATTCTTTCTTCCTGACACTCTCAGGGGCTAGAAGGGAAAATGGCAGAGAAAATGGAAGTTTTATCAATTGAGACTGATTAAAAGGGGTATGGATGGGTGTAAGGTGTTTTCATTTTTTCTGAATCTGTTATGCCTGTGACAGTAATTGGCAAATTATTTCCTTGCCTTTATCTCAACCCAAGAGCTTTTTCATCTTATTTTCTTCCTCTGTCCTGTTGAAGAGGGGGAGTCAGAGAGCAGCTGGGTTGATGTCAGGCAGCTGGCCAAGGTCAACCCACCTCAAGCATACTCATTACTATTTAAGTAATCTCAAGAAAATAATGTAAATGTGTCAATGTGGGGTATGGCACAAAAGAGAGGAGTGCTTAAGCTATAGAGTACTACTGAGGTGAAAGAATGCATACCTTCACATTGATCATTAATTTATTTGGCAATTAAACAATATATATCACTGCCAGAAGAGATGTGTCAGAATCTTTCCACAAGGAAATATGTATACAAAAGAAAGAAGGGGATTAAGTTCATGCTGGATCATGATGAGATCCGTGAATTGCATGTGATGATTCAGACATTTCTGTGCTCCTTCTCCTCTTCACTGCTTAGTAAATTTGCCTTTCTGAACACAACTTCCTTACTGCAACACCACTTACTGCAACACCACCTTGATTTCTACATATTGGCTGATTTTATGTTAAGGTAATAGATTGTTAGTTCTCAGCTGAAACATTACTCGGTGAGATTCTGATATACTTAATAATAGAAGCAATGTAGGGAATGACACAGTCAGTTGCAGCGCTAACTTATGCAGTTTAAATTTCCTTGGATGCAAATCATGGTTTCAGGCATTTAGCCAACACCAGGATGGGCCATATTTTCTGCTGGAATATTTTCTTTATTTCTTTATAGTATATTTCATAGATAACATAGTAATGTGCATAAAGTTAATTTCATTAAATAGTGTAACACTTTGCTTAACAATTTTAACAACTCCTGTATATTAATTTTTCATTCCCTTTTAAAATAGCACTACATTTTATCAGTTTGTGCATGCATGATAAAAAAATTGTTATTAGTTTTGGTTTTTACACCCCCAGCTACAGAAATTTCCAGCTTCTCACAATATTGTCCTTCATTCCTAGTGGAAAAAAATATTTATAATTTCCAGAATTCTTGAAATCTTTTTTCCTCTTCTATCTTTCTCCTTTGCTGTTTGATGTATTCTGTTATTTGGAAAAAAATCCCAAACCTACAGTTGCATTGTGGACTTCATCTAAAATATCACCATTCCCTTTTAAATGTGTTCCCCTGAGATGTTGTTTACAAGTCTCAGTTCCTTACAGTGTTTCAAATACAGCTTTAGAGTCAGAAGTTGCTTAGAACTACAGGGTTTTGATAATATAAAGTTGAATTATGTATCAGAAAATTACTAGTGAACTAATTCTTCTTCACATCCATTGGCAGAACTCTCAGTGGAGTCTGTAGGAATTTCACCTGCAGAAGTGCATACTTCCTCTTCAGATACAAGACTAAAATGCCATGAAATTGTTAGAGATGTTCCTGTAAAATTTATGTGACATTACACAAGACCTTAGATTTCTAGAAGTTCCTAGAAAGATCTGTACCAAAATGGTTTAGAAGAAACTGAACCATTTTGTCTTTACATTGCCCTAAATCTTGTAATAATGTTCAGACTGAAAGGGAATGCCTGCAGTACAAATTTAACCATGCCATGAACACCCTCTGGCCTGTAAGGTCAGATTAAATGGTGTATCATCAAGCACTTTTTTCCCCTCAAAAGAGGATGGTCAGATCCAAACTGAGAATGGTCCCTGACACATGCAGTTACCTTGACAATGCAGCAATTGTCTGAGAGACAAACCATGCCAGGGACTAAAACTGTGCTAAAATTTAAACAGTGTCCACAATCACAAGCTCATGTTCTCAACCATTTTATTTACTTGTATAGACATTACCCATGAAACAGCATAAGTCATCCAGTTCAATTTCTCTCAGTCACAGATAACTTTGTCATTGATACTTATATAAGAAGTATTCATGGATCTTCCAAAAAGGCTCCTCCACTCTCCAAAATACTGCAAGACACAGCAATACACCTCAGATACCTCACAATTTGTTTTTAATTTCTGAAGAGGACATGTATAATTCATGTCACTAAAGAAGTAATTTCAAAGAGGTTGTGAGTATAGGACCATAAAAGTGTTGGTTCCTTTCCACTGGACATATGGAGGTAGATCCTATGACAGCAAGCACAGATGTCTCTCTGGCAGACAACTGAGGCTTCATTAGATAAATGTCATACTGAACCCTTAATACCATGAACCTAACTTTTGTCTCTTCTTTAATGGAGCTCACCTCTCTTACATCGTATAGTATCTTCTGTACAGCTTGAAAACGTTAACTTAAATTCTGATGTAACATTCTGAAAGCTGAAGTTCCACAATAAAATATTTTACTATCAAAATTATAAATTTCAAGATTGTGTCTAATATGATTGTTTTTACCATATCAGTTTTTATGCAAACTTAGATTATATTTGGATAAACAAAATGAGCTCTCTGATGACAAAAAATGGGTAAATTTCCTTTATTCATTACACCCTAGTTAATAGAATTCCTGGGAAACTCAAGAAAAGTCATTAAATGTTCAGCTATTTCACTCAATAATATTCCACTCGAAATATACTTTCTAAAGTTCAGCTTGCCTTTCTGAAACTCAGCACATTACAAAAAGGACAAAGAGCAGTTTGTTTGCAGGAACCGAGATTTCCCCTTTATGTTTATGCAGCCCGTGGTGCAGACCACGGTGTGACAGGCTGTGCCCCTGCAGCCCATGGAGGTCCATGGTGGAACAGGGATCCACCTGCAGTCCCTGGAAGACCCCATGGCAGGGCAGGTGGTTGCACCCAAAGGAGGCTGTGACCCTGTGGGAAGGCCATGCATGGAGCACTCTGTTCTTGAAGGATGGCATCCCGTGGAAAGAACACAAGGAAGACATCCATGCTGGAGCAGTTTGTGGAACTGCAGCCTGTGGGATGAACTCATGCTGGACAAATTCATCAAGCATTGTCTCCTGTGGGAGGAACAACACACTGGAGCAGGGGAAGAGTGTGAGGAATACTCCCCATGAGTAAGAAGGAGCAGCAGAGACAACGCATGATGAACTGGCTGTAGCCTCTCTTCCCCATCCTTCTGCATCACTTGGGGGAAGAAGGTAGAGAAAGTTGGGAGTGAAGCTGGATCCGGGAACAAAAGGGTGGGGGGAAGGTGTTATAGGTTTGGCTTTATTTCTTATTATCCTTCTCTGACTTGATTGGCAATGAATTAAATTAATTTTTCCCCAAGTCAAGTCTGTTCTGCCTGTGATGGAATTGGTGAGTGATCTCTCCCTGTCCTTATCCTGACCCACAAGCCGTTTGTCTTAATTTTCTCTCTGTCCAGTGGAGAAGGGGGAGTGACAGAGAGGCTTTGGTGAGCATCTGGCATCCAGCCAGGGTTAATCCACCACACAAGTATATATTGTCATGCAATTGTTTTGCTGTAATAATTTTTTTAACATTAAAATTTATTATATTTAAACAAATACAAAATAGCATAATAACTAAGCTATGCACCTTGTCTACTCTTAGAAATTTTTTAAAGATGCTAGCATTTTCAAGGAAAATGTGCAATATTTTTTCCTACTTAAATTATACTTTTTTTTCCGTAACTCCTGTTATCAGGTTTGGAAACCCCTTGAAAGAAAATGGTCTGCATTTGAGTGTTCTATGAGAAAAGGAGAAATACTAACTTGGCTAAGTCTGTTCTGCTCTCTCTGTACAGTCAGTTTACCAAAGCACTTCAGACGCAAGTTAAAATGAACAGGCCTTAACTGGATAATGAGGACCCTTACCAATCTTATAGCACTGATTCCAGTACGAGGGCTTGTACAGAAACAATATATTTCTTTTTCAATTTTCAAAAGCAGCTCTTTGTTCTTGAAACTATAAATTACTGGAAGAATAAACTAATCTTTGCTAAGTATCTAGAAGGAATCTCTTTAAATCTTAATGCGATGCCCAAAAATATCATGGGCATTTTGTATCTTGCATCTAATTGTCTAATATTTGATACTGTTCACTGAGGTAAACAGAAAGTAGAATACATGCATCTTTTCTGGTGGAAAAAAAAAACAAAACAGAAAACAAGGAAGATAGGGGAAAATTTATTGTGTTCATAAAAGTTAAGGCATGAGCCTGTTTTGAGGAGTTTTTCCGTGAAGAAATTTTATTGATAATATTGCACGGAGTATGTTACAGCCTCTCTACCTCCTTTCTTTTCAGGATTATCAGTCACTCTCAATATGAATATCAGCTGTATGGCTTCACAAGAAATTAGCTGGATTTTCAAACCAGAAACTATACACTGTTCAATCTAAGTAATTTTTTTTCCTGCCAAAATGAATCACTAGCTTTTATAGGAGCTTTCCAGATCTCTTTCTCAAAGAAATATTGTTTTGTACTCCACTAATATCAAGACATGATATTATATATATCTAATTCTCTCAATAATTCTGTCACATAAAACATTTATCAACTTCAGAATTTGAACCTGTATGCAGCACATTTCCCAGAATTATGTTATTCTCTGGCCCATTTTGTGGTTTCTTGGGAGTAAAGCACAGTCTACAGTGGAATTTAACAAAAATAATTGTGAAAGTAGAATTAAAAAAAAAAAGGTGAATTACAATACAGTAACCCTCTAATAATGGCCTGACAGTACCAAATTAATGGCAAAATAATGACTGCAGTGACATTTGTAGGTACATGTATAAAATTATGTCACACAAACATTTTTTTTCAGACAAGATATTTTATATCTGTCTGGTGGGATTTTTTCCAGTTTGGAGAACAAGTATGAAATATAAAAAATTTTCTCTTATGCTTGACATTTTAACCCACTCAGCCTTCATAGTACCTTGTATTTCTCTGCTCCTATTTACTTTTCCAGTTTTACTATAGCAGCTTTTAAATTTTTTCTTTGCAAGAAGCATCTGAGTTTCAATTTCTGTCTCATGAGTAGCTTGGGGTATGCAAGGTCTCTTTCACTTGGCAGTCAGATGAACAGAATGTCCAGTTTCTCCTTCTTCAGACTTCACTTGCCCTGGAATAATTATCATAAAGAATCCAAAGATTATATTTAGTTGTGTATACACACAATGTGAAATAAGGAGAACTTGAACATGTTGATATTAATGCATGCTAGGAAAATGCATGCTCTCTCTGTAGTCTCCTGGTAACAGAGGGTTCAGCAACCTGAAATGAGAAGAAGATGCCCGTCTCTTCCCACTGACAACGGATGGAGTTTATGACAACTTCTTTCTCATCACGGGCACATTAGGTCTTAACCTAAGTGAGGCTAAACTAGATGAGCATGTACAGGACATTCTCCTCTGTCTGACCCTGTTCTTCCCTCAACAATGGTCTCTAGTCTGAGGTAATAAGTCCTCTCCAAGTGGAACTATACATAAAAGCACAAGACCTTGAGAGGTTTCTAGGCATTTTTGCATTGTAAAATATTACTCAAAGAGTTAGAAGTTTCCGTGGAAGAAACCATGATTCAAGAAAGAATTATCAGGAGACCTAGGTGCAGAAAGTCAATTTGGAATGATGTTTGATTACTAGTAGTTTCTGTAAAGTTCATTCTGAAATAATCTAATGTTTTAATTTTCATACTGAATCATTATTTCATGGTCCCTCATAACAGCTACAGCAATTATAATAACACATACTATTGCTAATCATAATTTAAACCCTAAGTCTTCAAGCAATTTTTCTGGGTCTGTTTCTGATATCCTATCAATGGCAAATGAACATCCTTAAATCTTTACATTCCAATCACACACTGTTCGTATCAACTTAAATCTCATTTTATAAAGTCTTTCAAGTATCAGAAGCATCCCTCAGAAATGTGTTTAAATTCACTCATTTACATTCAAATTATACTTTCCTTTAAATTCTTCGCTTTCAATTGTAAAGTTTATATAACCCATGTCACTTGGCAAGAGAGAAAAAAAATAAGACTGATATGTATTAAGAGGAAATAGGTGATGATGTAGATTTGAAAAGTGTTGCTACTATGCATGCAATTTGCATTCACAATCGAGTTTTTCTGAGGAATTGGTTTTGATAAGTTGTGGGCTTGGATTTTGAATTTTCATTTAGAAATATAATACATTTTTATTCATGCAGAGATTTGTTTATTCTGTTAGAAAGAAGTGAATTAATTCTTTCTTGATAGGTTGTAGGTTTGCCTCTTATGTTATAGAGTTCCTTTTAAAGTTTGGATTAGGATTCTATCTAGACAAGATCTGAAAATTGTTCCAGCTTTATTGACATACAGGAAAAGAAATAAAAAGTTGAACATCATAATTTAAAACACAGATGACATCTCAGTAGTACAAGTATTGCAGTATTGGCAAACAAAGGTTAAGAGAAGGTTTTTTGTAAAAATTACCCTTAGAATAAACTGGTATTTTCTCAGGATTGATGTCAATATTGTAAATGCTGCTAGGAAATAAATGATAAAAGTAATTATTTATATGATTCAGTATTAAAAATGTCCTCTGGAAAAATTAGCTGATTCTGATCTTTTGAGTCATTAATCCCATATAATATGAAGAGTTCCACTATGGCAAAAGGAGAAGTAAGGACAGGATTGGTGAGAATGCCTATTTTGAGGAATGAGGCTTACAGTTCATCTGTTTGGATACACACAACAGCTATCATTCTCCAAATCTGTGCTGCAACAAACCCAGGGAATATATCATTTCCTCTTTCTCCTGACTGAGGTACTGACTCCAACTGGAGCAAAATCCATGCCTATATATGAGAGTCAGAAAGGGCTCCAAGAATTTGCTGGTCATGCTGCTGGAGTGGGCTCTTCGACACACTCAGCCTTGCTACAAATAGCATAGCTGAGACTACCTGGAGATTAAACCTTTATTCTGCCAGAATAAAAAGTATAAGAAGATGCCTCTAATGATACACTAGAATTTCATCTGCTCCCTTAGAGCAGAATTGGGTTACATGTAAAATACAATATTCAAAATTTCTTAGGCAATGAAGCTTGCAAGTGTAGCACAATATATTTATAGCCTGAATTCAGAAATATCAGTAGCTTGGAGATTATTTGTAAACACGCACACACAAAATTCACTGATTTAGTTTCATGATACTTTCCCCTGAAGTGGGCCTGTTTCTCATATTTCTTTCGTCTGTAATTTTCTTTAGATTAGCTACTTGTAATTCTGTATTTCAAAGCTTCAATTTAAAGTTTTACTATGTCTCCATTATTAATTTAATACTGAGTTAATTATAAAGATAATGTAAAAAGGCTCTTTAATTTCCGAAGAGGATTTTCTACTTATTAACTATATATGAAACGAGACTGATGAAATGTAGATTATTTTAAAAAATACTGTTAGCTATGCAGCTCACAGTAAAGTGGAATGTGGAAATACAAGCTTAATTAAACTTGAAGAAACCCCCTAAAATTAACTGGAATTAGTAATGAATCTTATTGTAATGGAACTGCTTGCCTGTCACCTGAGTGAATGTACACATCTTTTTTAAATGTGATTGATTTGATTTGATCAATGAATTTGATTGATGAAATTTTGTGAGATGTCTGAGAAGCTGACAGCAGTTTCTTGGAAAACAAAAGCTTCCTTCAACAGTTTACACTACTAAGTATGAACGGCAATTATCTGTCTCAAACTACATTACTCCTGAAGAGTTTTCTACATGTGATTCAATGGGTGAATCTCAGTGTTTTACTAATGTCATATGTGTTTTTGCAGTGTAGTGCTCCAGCGTGGGTCCGCTATGGGGTCTCAAATTCTACCAGGAAACCTGGTGCAGCATGGGCTCGTGTTCCCAAGGGTCTGCAGGTACCTGCCAGAACCCTGTTCCAGCACAGGCTTCCCACAGAGTCACAGCCTCCTCTCAGGCATGCATCTGCTCTAGCATGGGTCTCCTCTATGGGCTGTGCATCCCCGTGGATCTCCAAGGGCTGCAGGGGCACAGCTGCTTCACCATGGGCTGCAGAGAAATCTCAGCCCCAGCACCCGGGGCAGCTCCTCCCCCTCCTTCTCCACTGACCTTGGTGACTGCAGAGTTGTTCCTCTCACATATTCTCACCCCACTTTGGCCACCATTACCTCTGTGCAATATCTTTAATTTTTCCATCTTAAATATGTTATCACATAGGTGTTACCACTATTTCTAACTGACTCAGCTTTGATCAGTGTCACATCTGTCTTTGGAGCTGCCAGGAACTGACTCTCCCAGACATGGAGAAAGCAGCTTCTCACAGAAGCCAGCCCTGTAGGCCCACCACTCCCAAAGCCTCACCATACAAACACAACACAGTTTTCAAGTCTCTGGTAATTAAATCCCAGAAGTTAAACTTTGTAGGGTTCTAGAAAGTGTGCACTCATGGAAAATTGTTTTCCAAGAGATTTAATACCTAAAGTGTATATTTGGAAACAGTGGCTGCTAGCAACTGCACTCAATAATTCACAATTCGATAATAAACACACACACATACACACACAAACCCCTTCCTAATGAGTCATTAATGACAGAAGTATCATGCCTGCTGCCTGTGTATAGTTTGAGAGTTTATTTGATGTTCCATTTTTGAAGAAACATCTAATTTTGTATTCAAATGTTCTTCACTATGGCCCAGGATTTCAGCTCATCATCAGTGCTGTGTTTTTTAACTGTGAAGAAGAACAACAACATATTGTTCAGTTCCCAGTTTGCACATATTTGAGATTAGCAGAGGACAAAAATTAATTCTGTCATTTTTGCAGAATCTCATTTCTGTTTGGATAGAATGGAGTTATAAGACTCTTGAAGTATGTTTGCTTCATGCTAAGAACAAAACTTCTTTCCTCTCTTCCCTTGCTCCTAAAGTGGTTAAATGCAGATTTGAAAAGATGGAATTACATTAATCTGTAGGAGTGAACCAAAAAGATCTTGAAAACAAAATTGTGATATTTAGTCTGCTACAGATGACATTATTTGTACAAGGAGGCCTATGAAATTCAGAGGGATGACTTGTGATATGTAGACCTATTCATCACACTATATCATCTTTACAATAAAATGGAAAGAAGTTTTCTGTTTAGCTGTTAATTATCACCGAACTGGCATTTCATGTTTTGCTATCAGAACCTGAACATTTTACATTATTCAGAAATATACTTTGTTTTCCTTTCCTCCACTCCCTCTCTTAATTCATAAGCATTGGTAGTTTTGCTTGCTTTCAGAGCTCCTTGTTAGTCAGCAATACGAAAAATCTTAAAAGCTGACATTCAGGAGCATTACTTTTTAAAATTTTATTTTCTTTTTTTTTTGGTGACATTTTACTTTGCCTCTCGAGATTGCTAAGATTTCAAAAACTCTGAAATAAAGTTTCCAAATACTTTTCATATTATTGTTTTCTTGCTATTTTTTTCTTTTTAAATTGCATATCATCTTGTGCTTTTTTTTTCAGGGGAAATCTAAGACTTTTATTTAATTAGGCTAGAAATCACTATTCTTTTCTAACAGGACCACACTTCACAAAATAAACAGTGACTTCTATACAGTGGTGATATTTTTTTAATCCATGTCTTGATTTAATAAAAATGTAATGCAAATTCTTAGTTGCTATAAGAAAAAGAGTTTTATCATTAGAAATTATCTAAGTAGTGTAGTGTTCAAGTTATCACCATAGTCATCTGTTGTACAAGTTACCACAAGAGTCATTCTTATCTGTTGTGAGAAAGTAGGTTGATTATTAAGAATACTCTAAGTGGTGTAATACAAGCTAGTTATCATGGTTATAACCCCAATTAAATTTATGGCAAAACTGAGTCAATTAAAATTCTATTTTTACTGTACATTTGTACACATGAGATGCAGAATTTGGTGACATTAACCATTGCCCTAGAGTGACAGGAAATTTGGAAACTTTGGTATGTTGTAGCAGATGCAGAAATGACTGTTGTACTTTTGCTCTTCCCTGCATAATTTTTTCACACTTGCATTTTCAAGGACATTCTTCAGGTCTCACCTGTACTTATATATTTTTTAAATTCCAAAATATAGATTTCAGACAAGATAAAGAAAGATAAGGAAAAGGGGAAAAACCTACTTAAGCAACAAAACAGTAACATAAATGCTCTAAGGGATACAGTATTCATGTCATTAAAAAGTAGGAAACTTTAGAACACTTTTTTTTCCTTTTTCATAGAGCTGTGAATAAACAATGAAATTTATCGGTGAAGTGACCCTCACTGACAAAAGTTTCCCAATGTTCTTAGCAAAAACTAGCTGTACAGTGGAGGTTCATACAGTAAAAATACAAGCAGTTGGCAGTATTTGATGGCACAAAGAGATCTGAGAAGATCTCTCTGTGCAGTTCATATCTATTTGGGTTCTGATCATCCTGAACAAGGGGAAATCTTCAATTTTATACACATCTTTGTAATATATAAGCAGTGAAGCTCTACGACTTTCTTAAAACCTAATATTTTACAATTCATTTCTCTTTGGACACCCTGTTAATAGAGGCTGTGGAAGTGAAAACTAGGTACAGACAATGAAGGGTAAAATTTAGTTCAAAAGATAATGTTTTCATTATGCTGCAAACATAACTTGGGCTTCCATCACAACCCACAGAGATTAACTTAATGCCACTAGTGAAGCCAAGAGGGTAATTCAGATTCAAAATAGTTGTCCATGGAATGATTCTGTTTCTTAAGCACATGTGTTTATTTCCATCTGAGATTTTTTGAAATATCTTCCCTGATCTCCAACTTCTTATGTGGGAAAGTGTGATCATTCTGCAGGTCACAGGTCATATCTTCTGGTTCTGTGGGTGTGTCTCAGGTACCTTAAGGTTTCTCCAGTGACACCAGATTCTTTTAGGTACCTGGATCCTCTGCTGGCTATGGTAAGAAAGATAGGTAGCTGACATACATAGAAAGACACTAAAATTTAGTTACTTAAACTAAAACTACATAACCTTCTATCCTAGAGGCCCGAGAAAGTAAGCACATCCAAAATGTCTGCTTAGGCAGACAGAAGAGTCAGCCTTACTATGTGGCAGAATCATAGAGTTAATACTCATGGAAGCTATTTCTGGGTACATGAAGTAAACAAAAAAACCCAAAAAGGTTACTGGGTATAGCCAGCATCAATTTCTTATGGGCAAATTGTGTTTTCCTTTTCTGAATGAATGACCAGTTCTGTGGTTGAAGGGAGTGCAGTGAACTGCATTTACCTTGATTATATCAATGTTATATAATTATCTCCATTATATCAGGATCTTCCACGGAGTCCTGGTAGCCAAACTGAAGATATAACGATTAGATTGGGGAAGTATAATCTGGGTGAAAATTTTGGACAATCAAACCCAAAGGGTAGTGGTCAATGACTCAAAGTGCACCTAGTGATCAATTATAAGGCATGTTCTTCTGGAATTGATTTAAAGGGATGATACTTTAACAACTTCGACAGTGATCTTGATGACAATTCACCCTATTTCAAAATGGGCGTATTCTGGATATTGGTTGATATGCTGGAGAGCTGGGCTGTTCTTGCTGATGAAAGAATAAACAAACTGAAAAAATGAACTACTAAGAAGCTCATAATGATCAATAAACACACAAAGTAGTCTTCTGCTTGGCATATAGAAAATCCATCATCAGTCCTGGCTGGGAACAGACTGTCTGGGTAGTATGTCTTTAGGAACTAACCAGGGATCAAGATATGTTTACAACAATGAAGACCAAATGCCTACTGGGCTGTATTAGCAAGGATGTAGTTAGCAGATTGAGGGTGTAGCTAGCAGATTGAAGCAAATGGTTATTCTTCTCCATCCAGAGATTTTGAATTCAGTGTGTGCATCTGGAGTACTGTGTCTGGTTTTGGACCCCTGGTAAAAGAGGTATAACAACAAACTGAATCTGGTGGAGAACCACCAAGATGATTGAAAAGGCTGAAGAATATGACATATCAGGAAAGGCTGTTGAAACAGCTTAGCATGGAGAAAACAAGGATAGGGAGGAATATCATTTCAGTCTTTCATTACTTAAAAGGGAGGTATAGTAAAGAACCCGATTTTTCTCTTGAATGGGTACAAAAAAAGATCAAGGGCTAGTAGCCGCAATCATGAGGAAGAAAAATTCTCCTTGGATATTCACTGTGAAAGAGGTCAAGCACTGGAAAAGGCCACATGAAGAGGTGAAGGAATCTCTCTCCCTAGTGATTTCCTAAATTCAACTTGTCAAGACCCTGGCCTGCCCTCTTTTGAGCAGGAGGTTGAATCGACCTGAGTCATCTGCCCTCCTGCATTTTCCCCCTTGCAGTAAAAATGAAAATAACTGATGAACCTTTTCCCCAAATGCACGTACCAAAAATATTTTATGCTATTCTCCTCCCTCTCCCTTATGATATATTTTTACATATTTCAAAGCTGAATCTCCCAACCTGCTGTCCAATGATGAGTCAATCTCCTGCATTCACAAATCTTGGTTAGGCAGCAACTGTCAGTTTTCAGTATGCCCTCCCCCAGTCCAGTTACTTCCGCGGAGTTACAGAATTGCCACTGAAGAGCCGGGAGGAAACCAGAAGAGTATCTTTAATCAAAAAGATAACTTTCTGAAAAGCAAAATGTGCAAATTGGTTTCTGAATCTGCTCAAAACATTTTACTGTGGAAAAAAAAGAAATGATGTTTTATAGTTTTTTTCAAACTTCTAAAAAATTGTAAGACAATAGATTTATTTTCTTTTATCTTTTTATTTCCTTATTATTTTATTTTCTTTGGATTTGGAGTGAAGAAATTCACTTGATAGAAGAGTACAAGCAAATGAATAGTGAGACTTATCTGTAATACCACAAAGCTAACACTTCTGCTTCTGAGGGTTTTCAAGACTACTATTTCACCTTGTGTGATTTTATTGGTATTCAGCCCACACTGGAAGAAAGCAGAAAGGGCCATGTTACAATTTCCACTGTGCTTGTTTGTGAATTGAAGCGTAAGCTGACATCTTGTAGTAGAATCGAAGAATGCAAGTAGCACAGTTCATAAACCTGCTTTCCTCAGGTTTCACCAATTTAAAATATAATTGCAACAGTAAATTCTGCTCTAGTTTTGACTCCAAGAAGATGATAAGTTACTAATTATATTTGGTATTTTAAATATTACATCAGTATTAGAGAGAGTAATTATTTTGCAGACACAGCACTGGATGAAAAAAAGCATAAACAAATGCACACAATGTGTTAGAAATAATATGCATTAGACAGCCATATGGAAAATAAAAGAACATAAGCAAATCCAGCATGGCCGGTTAATATGGTTGTACTATTCACCTTGGACATAGGAGGCAGAAGTCTAAGTACTGCTTCTTTCAGGTTTAGATTGAGGATTTGAACTTGAATGTTCCTGGATAATTTTCCCAATCACCTCATCTCTTTTGAATACTTCCAACCCATATATATATATATTTGTAATATATATAAAATAATTTTTGTATTATCCTATGTGTTTGCAATTATGCTGTTCTGCATCTACTTTACAACCAGAGTCCCAAAGACACTAAATAATTTAGGTAAATCAGGTACTTCCAGATTTCCACTTTTGACAATCCCTTCATCTATTCTTCTTTCTAAGGATATGTCATTCAAACCCTCTCTGGTTATTCAAGTAACCGACTGGTTACTGCATTCCACTGAAGTTGTGAGTCACTTGTTTTCATGTCCATCCTAGAGTCACTTCCATGTGTGTCTGACTTCTATCTAATTTAAAGGAGGAATTTGAAATGCAGTCTTTTATACTAAGTGTGCCCTAACCATCACTTCATAGGTGTTTCTGGAACAGTTTGTTCTAAGTGTTTCCAGGTGATGTTCCTCCATATTACAAAACCTAAATATTCACCAGGGTAGGCAAATACTGCAATTCAGTAGTGATTATGCAACAATGTGAGATGATAAAAGTCCATATTCTAAATCAATATTTAAATTGTTGTACATGGTGAACTAGATTCAACACAAGAGAACGAGAAATGCTGCGGTTGTGTAGGAGACTGGAGGGCTACAAAGACCTACTTTCCTGCTCAAATTCAATACAATAAAGATTTATTCAAGGGTCACCCACATTTCAGGCACTCCCAAACCTCTTGGGTTTCAGGGAACCTGAGAAATCACTGTTTCCTGCTTTCTATTGTTATTTTATAATTCTGTAATACCCCAAAGTGTTAGCTTTGGGGTATTACAGAATATTCTAGAGCACAGTCACTGGGCTTTAGAATAGAGTTCACATCTATCAAAATTGAGTGGAGTCAAGTCTGATCTAGGTCTGATCGGCCAGTTCTTCCCTTTACTAGCGATTTCCTGCTGGTTGTGCTAAAAACCTCCATACATAAATAGAAGCACTTACTATTACAAAAAACTCCCCATGTTCTACAAAAAGAATTGTCAACAGGATATCAATTGCAATGCAAACCCTTAGGTAAACAACCACTTGAAATAATAGCAATAATCATCATAATAATATATTAGCATTCAAAGTACTCAGCTCTTGATTTTCTTGTGAGAAACCACTTTCGTTCTGTTACTGAAAACTGACATTTAAGGAAGATATAAGAATAATATTCTGTTTCACAAATCAGTACATTACCAAATGAACAGTGAAATTTTTAACCACCTGCATTACTAAAACCAGAACCAGAGACATCCAAGACCAATTGGAAACCTGAGAAAAAGGAGCAGTGATACTCAGATGTGTGATCTAGGATTGCTGTAATGGGTCTATCTTATACAAGTTGACAGTTTAATAAGTGATACAGCAAAGCTAGAACCCAAAGAAGGAGAAGGAACTTGTTTCTGATAATAAAAACTTTGCAAGCAGCCAAGGTAAAGCTCATTTTCCATGAAGATGTTGCCTACGAGATACAGCACAAAGGGAGACTTGCATGCAGTTTTTGCAGAGAGGAAAATATTTGTGCTCTTCCCCTTTGTCCTGGCTACAGGTGTTTTGCTTTAAGACTGGACCAGCTGCTGGCTTAAACTGTTCTTATGCAACAAATAAACAGAATTATCAATATGAAAGAAATATATGCATAAAGAAAGAAAATTTAGAAAAACCCCATAAATACTCTACCAGGTCTCAATGCTTTTTATATTATAAGAGAACAAATTAATGTAAAATAATTTATGCTTTCTGAAATGGTCAAGGACAGCCTGATATTTCCAAGCTTTGGTGTGACTTAATTCTAAGCAAATTTATTTGTATTTGTTCTGCTGTACATAATATTTTGCTATGACTAACAATTACTATGTTACCCCTGACTTGCACATATATAATATGGAAGCATTGTTGAATAAAGAAGTTGCTGGTCGCCTCATCTGTACAGTCAGTACACACTTGAGCCCAGATGACCTACCTCTGTATTCTGGATCACATTCTAGCTCTAAATCAGAATAAACTGAACGATTTTGTGAGGACAGTCAGACCAACTCAGATCCCAAAGAGGACCGGCTCACACCCAGTGCTCTATCCCTCCTGGCAGTATTAATGAAACCAACTTGATTACCTGATAATAGCCACTGGTAGCATTACAGCTCTAATCAGTAGCAACAATTACACCAAATTTACTTTTCAGACAGGTCTATACAAAGGTGAAAAAAGCTACTGAAATGAAGAAAGGAAGCAAGCAGTAAATGCCTAGGTATTATAAGGTTACCTGATAAATAATTAAAATACTAGTCTCAGCTGTGTTGTTCAGTACCATTAAAAAAAAATGCATTCATTCTTATGGAAAGCACAGTTTGGAAACTAGAAGTTGTGCTGTGATCAGAATTTTTCAGTTCTTTCTGCAAACATGTCTCTTAACCTGATAAAATGTCATATTGCTATTTATACATTGCAATAGTTATGACATTGAATGCTTAAGGAAGATAGCCAGTGGAAACATCAGCTCCATTTATACTGATAAATAGCATGGGATCAGGTTATTACTACCCTAGAAGTCAAGTGGCCTAACCTGGCTGCATCTCATTCATACAACACTCGATCACGTGATTTCACCTGTTCCAGGCAGCACTTACACATTAATATAATTTTGCTTATACTTTTATGTTTGAGTGTGGAAATAGTATTGAAGGTTTACACAGAACAGAGAGAAACAAACCACTATAAACTTATCCATGCTGCCCGTTGTGAGTGATCTTTGTCATGTGGTATTCCCAAACTCATGCTTGGGAATCTTCTTGGAAAGTAAATGCCAGTAAACACAACACAGTAAAAATTTAGGTAGTATGAATAACGAGTACCCCAAAGCTGAAGCATGTTTCTTTTTTAGTGGTATAGATTTGGTCATTGAAACCATGGCTTTAATATAATCTGTCAATGGAGTTAAGCATAATTAAGTTGCCAGAAACGCAATTTCCATCACATCCACATTTTTAAAATGTAATCTGTAATATTGCCCTATATTTGCAGTCAAGACCTTCAGTCTATAAATTAAAGGGTTAGATCCAATAACATGGGTAGTTGCTGAGCAAGAGTTCTGGGACTCATGCGTGGTTATCTTGCTTTGACTTCCATCCCCTTTTTAAAGATAGAGAAGAAAAAAATTGCCTTGATTGTTGCCTATTCCTGTTTTGCAATTAGTCTTACCTTGGTGTTGTGGGTTAACTCCATCTGGCTAAGCTAAGTCCCCACCGAGTCACTCGTGCGCCACTACCCTCCACTCCTCTTTCGAATGGGGCAGAGTATTAAGAGAGCAAAAAGCAAGAAAACTCAAGGACAGTTTAGTAAGTGGGGAAGGGGAGGGGGAGGGAAGAAACCCCCTCACAAGGGATGCAAAAAAATTCAATCACCACAACCAGACAAATGCCCATCCAGTCCCCAAGCAGTGGCTCTCTTTTGAAATGCAAACACACATTTGATTTCTGAACATGATATTGCATGGCATGGGGTATCTCTGGTCAGTTTTGATCAGCTGTCCCAGCTGTGTCTACTCTCAACTTCTTACTCACCCCCAGCCTTATTGCTGAGGGGTGGAGGGAGACGCAGACAGCCTGGACACTGGGCAAGGACATTCAGCAACAGGGAAAACACTGGTGCATTTTGGTCACCAGTCTAAACAGCACCATATGGACTGATGTGAAGAAAATTAACTGCATCCCAGTCCCACCCAGTCAAACCCATATATTTGGTGTTGATACCCTTCAGTTTGCTCTTTTTCCCCCCTTTCATTTACTCCCATCTTAGTCATTGTCCTGGCACTGCAGCGTTCTGTAGCAAAGACTAATTTAAAGCAGAACGTTTCATCTTTTCACATAATCTGTTCCTCACATCTCTGTATTCATTTTTCTATATTGATTTAATTTATGATAAATTTGAATGTAAAACTTGAGAAAGCATCAAAGTTTTTATAGACTGCTTACATCAATGTGGGTCAAACAAGTGAACAGTTAGATAGACTGAACACATCCAAAAGGATCAATAAGCTTCCTCTGCCTAGAGAAATGACAGTTTTACAAAAAGGAACTTACTGGTCAAAAATATAATGTAATTATTTAGGCAACAAATTTCTTAGAATTCAGATACTTGATTCCTTCTGTCAGCTCTACTTACCTTCTGGAAACAAAACCCCTTACAAATTCATAGCTTGTAAAGGAAATTGCTTTTCTTCTTTGCCTTTTGTCTGACTAACTATGGAAACTAAAAGTGACATAATTGACATCATTTAGCAAACCAGTTTCTAAGCAGGTGGCTTGCAAATTGTACTAACACTATTCTTATTGACACTGAATGTAATACTTTGAGTACTGTTAATATTTGCACTGTAATTTGCAAAATATTCCATTTTTCCCGTCCACAAAATAACTTCAGCTTCAGGAACATGACATCTTTGTTAGAAAAATCATAAAATGCCAAACTGTTAGTTCAATGTATACTTCTGCCTTTTCTTCTAAACAAGGATTAAAATGTAACATAATTGTTTAAATTGTTCCTGACTGTTTTCTGAGCAAAAATTGAAACGTAGCTAATATTTTTAGACAATTAACAGTTCTGTAACCATTGTAACTAGTATTTTCTCTCAGTGTTATGCATTAGGTAATTATTGCTCAATGCTTTGAAATGGTATTAGTACCTTAATATTAGAAATGAAATATCTCAGTAGATATACTCATTAGTTTCCTGGATGCTGCAGCTGGGAATTCCTATTTTTTCCCTACTGCAAGCTCCAGTTCCACAGATCTGTCTATAAAGGAAACCACTCAATCCATGCATAACTTCATTTAAATCTGAGAACTCCATAAATATACAGGATTCTTGTTTAAGAAATGAAATTGCAAAATCAGAATGACAGTTCTTGCTTAGCCATATTCCATTTAGGGTCTTGTCCTAGATCACCATGATAGAATTAGCATTTTGCATTTCAGACGGAAGAAAAACTGTAGATGTCATTATCGTGAAGGGCAAAAGAATGTTAAAAATTATTAGTTTTCATATTCAAGATTTTCTCTCAGATAGATAACAAGCTAGAGGTAATTATTTCTTCCTTTCTGTAAGTTTTGGGGGTTTTGTATTAAATTCCTATTATGTCATGTAAATTTCTCTTTTCCTACGAACAGCTGCCTATTGAATTCAGAACTTCAGCTATTGTTCCACTCTTCAAAAAAAAGCTTTGTGACTCAGCAGCATTATCTAACCATAGTCTTATTGCTCAATTATCTCTGTTGTTAAGTCAAGGAACAGAAGTTTTTTAATTACTTGCAATATTTTTTTGAGATATGTTAGTGTGACTTTAGGGAAAAGTACAGGACAAAAGTACAGGACAAACTTTATGTTCTTTATAATTCAGTAAAAATGCCTTTTATCTTAATAAAATGGACTTAATTGAACCCTTTAATGGTACAAAGTGTTCTGCATAGGTCAATGGAAATTTAAGCAGTGATGCTGTTGGTAGGTTGATATAGAATTGTGGACCTTTCAGTCCAAATCTTCCAATTTTCTGTCAATACCATGTCTCCGCAAAGCCTTACAGATTGCTTATAATTCTTACTTTTATTAGAAATTAAGTAAGCTTTGCTTCTACTTGCAAAATTTCAAGGGTACCTTTAAAGTGTGTTCTCTGAGGAGAATGCCAGCAGTATCCAAGAACACTTCCTCAAGGTGCTGAAAGTTTTAAAGCCTGATGGGATGGATCCATATCAGACTGCAGATATCAAATTCAAGATCATGAGACCTTTATAAAACACGTATGGCTTTGATTAATAAAATAAGTCAAACTAAGTGCTGTTTTATGACCTTTAACCACAATTCAGGGGAAGCTAATGCTGTTGGCTGACAAGAAGCCAATCTTTCCTGTAATGGCAGCTATTAAATCCATGGGAAATCAAGACATTTTCCAATTCATATCAATTAATCAGATACCTTGGCTAAGCAGAACTAATATCCTATTTTGTTATCGGGACACATAGTAAAATATAATAACTGCACTAGGGTTCAGTTTAGTAGCAAAACTACGGTTTTCTGCTCAGGTATCTTTGCTTTTTGTTAATGATCTTCAAACCTACTTTTAATTAAAAAAGAACTCTCCAGTTCTGGTTTTGTAGTATCCATGACTGTTTGCAAAAAAATTGAAGTGAATATGTTGTAGTCTTTTAAAGCATCTGACATTACTGAAAGATAACCTCATGAACGGAATATTATACAACAAATGCTCTGGACCAGCTGAAAAGGAAATGTCTAACAGATAAATTGTTTCCAGATGTATTCCTTTTTCACATTAAGGTAAATGTGTAAATTATAATGATGTGTTTCTGAAGCAAGGAGTATTTCAGTGAGGAGAAAATGAAGAAGAATCCAGCCAGCAGAACAAAGTGTTACATCACATCTTAAGGTAATTAAATTGGTCCTGTCAAAGATGATGTCTTTAAAGAACTTGTTTGAACATCTTGTGACATACATTGTAAGAAATTCTCAGAAGGAAAGTTTTTTCTAGGATGAAAATCATACTAGAGTTTATTATAATTTGTGCTGAACAATATGAAAATATTGAATATATTTGCAAGTTGTAACATCTAAGTTGTAACATTTTGCCAATGAATAGACTATATATAATGATTTAAGTCATAGCTGGCCTTGTCAATCTTCCATCCTTACATAAGTTATGGAAGGATCAGCCCAACAGCTATGGGCTATATTGGCGGTCAAAAGGGCTGCCATGGGTTTAGATTTTTGGTTTGTGTGCAATTGTCCACTTTTCTCAGACTGCAACACTCATGAAAGGGTTAGGAAAGGGGACAGCAGCTGTTAGTGCTTGGAGATATGTGAGTCCTTGATGAATACCTAAAGGTCTGAGTGAGAACAGCAAAGGTAAAAATCTTTACAGTTCAGATGGGCAGGAGTAGGATAGTGTGGGTATACACAAGATTACCTTCATCCTGTGGAAACTGTGTAGAAGCAATCCCTGAGACTCCCAAAGGACAGAGTATACATGGTACTACTCTTGTGAGTGACCACTCTAGGGCCATAATTTGTAGAGAATTTCCATTCCTGCTTCTTTACCACAGCATGGACCCTTGTAAACCAGGTAAATAATATCAAAAATGGTACAGCACATTTCTCCAATTTAAGTAATCTCAGAAGAGCATTGCAAGTGACATAAACTTCATTACAGAATAAAATGGTGTATTTTTCTCATGTCTGATGTATCTGAACTATTCCACGGTGGTAGAAGAAAGACAAGACAAAAGCCTCATGCAGCAGCTGAAGACCAGTTATCTAAATTGGACAAATATTAAAATCTCAGGAGTTTTCTTAACATTTAAGACAAGCAAAATTGAATCCAGTGGGAACAGAAAGTAGCCTTCAGTATGAAGGGCACTGGTGGAAATCAGTGTCATAGAGAATGTGCTGTTCCAGATCCTTTTTTGCTTAAATGGTGCTTGCAATTATACATGGAATTTTCTTCCCATGAGAGTCAGTTGTGAAAGTCTGGTGTTTCAATAGCAGCAGTACCAACCTTAAAACACAATGTCACAGAATCACAGAATATGCTGAGATTCAGCAAAAACTTAAAGTTCCTGCTTAAAGCCCAAGAACTTCTTGCTAATAATTAATTGAAGTGTAAGTGTATACAGGTGTTTCCTAGCAATAATAGCTCTGAGGTTCTTGTAAGCATAGAACCATAGAAACTCAGAATCATAGAATGGGTTGGGTGGAAAGCAACCGAAAGAGATAACCTAGTGCCAAATCCCCTGGTGTGAGGAGGGGCATCTTTCACTAGATCAGGTCATGGGACATTTGCAACTTTTCTGGGTAACCCGTTCCAGTGTCTCACCCCCCTCATAATAAATAATTTCTTCCTTATGTCCAATCTAAACTTACACTCTCTCAATTTAAAACCATCTTCCCTTGTCCCTTAATAAAGATATTGAGCAGTACAAGTCCTGGTACAGTCCGCCAAGGGACACCACTCAGTACTGATCTCCGTTTGGACACTGAGTTGTTGATTGCAACACTTTTGATTAAGATGTCCAGCCAATTTCTTCTCCACTGAATACTATGTCCACAAACCCCGTATCTCTACAGTTTAGCAACAAGAATGTTATGTGGGATCATGTAAAAAGCCTTACAAGAAATTAAGATAGATGAAAACAATTGCTCCTACCTTATTCATCAAGATAGTTTCTCCACTGTAGAAGGCCACTAGATTAGTCAAACACCATTTGTCCCTGGTGAAGCCATATTCGCAGTCTCTATTCACTTCCTGTCATCTATATGCCTTGACACACCCTCCAGGAGGAGCTCTTCTGTAATCTTACTGGGTGCAGAGGTGAGGCTGACTGATCAGTAGTTCCAGCATCCTTCTTTTTATCCTTTTTAAACATCAGTGTAATATTTCCCTTTTTCTGGCCACAGGTGACTTCACCTGATCATTATTACCTTTCAAGTATGATGGAGACTGGCTTTGAGACTACACTGGTCAAGTCCCTCAGGACCCTGGAATGCATCTAACCAGGTTCCCTGGACTTGTGTACTGTCAGGTATCTTCGATGGTCTCAAATCTGATCTTCTTCAACAATTGGTGGGACTTAATTTCCCCAGTCCCTGCCTTGAGATCCAGGGACTCAAGAGATGTGGGAAGAACAGTTTCTGGTTAAAACTGAGGCAAAATGTTCTGCAGTACCTCAGCCTTCCCCATGTCCATTGTCCCTAGATCCTTTGCCTCATTTACTGGCGAGTGAGGAGTGTACTATTTCTTCCATCTTTCTTTTCTGACTGACATACCTGTAGAAGCACTTTTTCTTCACATAACTTGACAAATTTACATCCAGCTATGCCCTTGCTTTCCTGATCCCATCCCTACACTCTTGGGCATTATCCCTACATTCTTGCCAGAATGTGTCCCTGCTTCCACTGCCTATGCATTTCCCTCTTGTGTTTCAGTTTGACTAGAAGGTCCTTACTCAGCTATGCTCATCTCTTGCCTTCTTTGCCTTACTTCTTGTGCATAGGAATTGATACTCCTTGTGTTCTAATAAAAATGTCTTTATTCCTGGAGGCAGTTTCCCAGGGTTCACACCCACCAGATCCTTTAGAAAACTGAAAGTTCACTTTCACAAAGTTCAGGGTCTTTACTATTCACCTAATCTATATCCCTTGAGATCACAAATTCCACAAGAGCATGATCACTGTAGCTCAGGGTACCACCAATCTTGGCCTTCCCAATAAGTTCATCTGTATTGGTGAGCAACAGATCTAATGCATCTCCTCTGGTTGGGCTTACTGTCACCTGGATGAGAAAGCTGTCCTCTATGCATTCCTAAAGTTACCTGGAGTGCTTGCAGATTGCTGTGCTGCTTTTTCTGCAGATGTCAGGGTGGCTGAAATACTCTATCAGGACTGGGGCTTGCAGGCACGATGCTTCCTGTAGTTGAAGTAAGAACATTTCATTGACATCTTCCTCTTGATCAGTTATACTTTGCTAAAAGGTTTCCTTTGTTGTCTTGGTCTCTAATTTTTACTCAAAAAATCCTGACCTCTGCATTACTGGTTTTCAAAGAAAGATCTGTGCAATCAATCCATCAGTTTAGGTAGAGAGCAAGTCCCTCTACTTCTGTTCCTCAAGAACAGTTTATACCCATCAATTGCAGTGTTCCAATCATGTGATTCATCCAACCAAATTTCAGCGATAGTGATCAAATCAAAGATTTCCAGCTTCACTGTGGCTTCCAGCTCCTCTTTTTTCTTACCCATTGGTATACAGATGCAGTTGGTTGGACTGTTGACTGTCTCACCTTTTTCATGGAGCCTTTTTGGAAGGTTTGGGGCTGTATGTCACTGCTGCGGTAGGTGTGTTCATCCACACCATCACTTGTGAGTACCAAAGGGTTGTGACTTTGCAACGCCAGTTCGTTAGTGTATAGTGCAATTCCCTGTCAGTGAATTTTCCAGCAAAATTCACCTGCTCTTCTAGGCAGGGGGATCCTATCTCTCCTTAGAAGTTTGTATTCATCAAAAAATATCCCATGATCATAGAAGCCAATGCCCTGGTGATGACACCAGCCACAAAGCCAGGTGTTGACCTGCATGATGTCAACTTCTGCCCACACCTCTGTCTCTGACTAGCCAAGATAATGAGACCACTTGGGCCCCGTCCTCTTCGCTTGTGCCACCAGGGCTCTGAAGTCCTCATTGAACTTGCTTGGATTATGTTTCACTGTGCCATTGGTGTCCAGGTGGAAAAGAATTAGGTGATACTAGTCTGTGCTTTTAACCTGTTGTGGCAGCCTCGCTGTGACACGCCAGATTTCAGCTCCTGGCCAAGGAATAAACTTTTGCTGACTGTATATAAGCCCAGCAAATGGGTGCCTCAGCAGAGAGTCCCCCACTGCTACACTCTCTGCTTCTCTTTTAATCTCTTAGTATGTGCAATAAGTATGGTCTCTTCCAGCTTCAGCCTGAGTGACTGCCCCTTGCATGCCTTGCGCAGGTGGAGCTGGCACTCTCCTCCACCTCAGACCATGGGGTAGTTTGCTGTGTTCCATGTGGGCAGCAGCTTCCCTCATAGGAAGTTTGGTCTTGGTGGTCACCTCCAATTGCTCCCAGGTGTCCCAGCAGATGGCTCCTGGCTGTCACAGACCACAGACCTTGCTTTGTCTCTACCACTATACTTCCAAAGATGTCAAAACACTGTCTAATAAGCCCTTCTACTTCCCTGGAATCCTCAAGCTGCTGGGTAGGCTTGTGCAGGCAGTAGCTGCCTGGGATGACTGTCAGGGCTGCAGCTGACACCCGTGGAGGAGCAGAGCAGGCTGCAGCCTGGCAGTGGTCAGAGTGCACTGTCCTCCTTGCACCAACCGTGCAGCAAAATGCAGTGCCACTCCTCCCAGGCACCTCTCCCTTTCTGTACAAGCTGGCCATGGCACTCCTGGTCATTTGCACTCCCCAAGGCCCAGTTCCATGGAGCTTTCTGTGGTTTGAATTGGCCATGGGGACAGCCAGCCTCCACAGACCTCGCAAGCCTCCTGGTCTTCCCAGCACGCCACAAGAACTGCTGCTGCCACTGCTGCTGCTAGCATGGAATTAAATCATAAACCAAGAGATGTTGTATAATTAGAAGTATTTGATTTAAACTATTTTTACAATAGTTACTTATGGCAAGCAGCAACAAATGAAATTAAACTATACAGGTTATTTTTATCAATAGCAAGGCACAACAGAAATGTCTCAAAGTACAAAATTAATGTAATGTAAACATGTGATTAGGTTCTTTGTAAACTAAAATAAACAGCCACTAAACCAAATAGTATTAATACTTGTAAACAACTCAGAGATCCCATAGGGTAAAAGCAACCATACAAATGTAAATTGTTATTGTCACCACAATTCTGGCTAATATAAATGCTGTGCAGAATGTTACAACTGAGGTATTTTTAATACAACTACAGATACACAGAATATTCTGAATTGGAAGGGACCCACAAGAATCGTCCAGTCCAAATCGTAAATAAAGGGACCAGGGGGGATTGAACGCACAACCTTGGTGTTATCACCATGCTCTGACCAACGGAGACAATCTCAGGGTCTGAAATACCTTTAAAAACAATTCAAATTATCATACACATTTAGTGAATGTAGATTTCGGACAAAACAGCTATTAACTGTATCCAAAAATCTGTATTTTAGAATACATTATGAATTTTCTGATATACAATCCATTGGACAAGTCCTGCAGATCATCATAGGATTCTCTACAGCTATTGCCATGCCATGTAATGGAGAAGGTGCCAGCCAGGGCTACTGAAGTGAGGGAGATATGCATTTTAGCTTTCTTAACTGTCTGCTGCCTTCCATCTGGAAAACCTGTACCTTGACCAGTCATTAATTTCTATATGTTCTTCCTCAAAAATCGACATTTTAAAAAGATGCCCAGGGTTCTGCTTTAGCCATCTGTGCACCTGCATAAAGACTTGGCTCAGCTCAACCTTTTAGTTGCACTAAATGCACATAAGTTGAAAGCACATATATTTTACTGACTTAAGTTAGAATCCACTGACACGTACGCAAAATTTCATTCACTATCAAGTTACCATTGTCTGAAACCAACATTTCACCTCTTACCTTATGTGCTCAATGCACGATATGGTTGAAAAGAGTCAGATCACACTGACTGTATTATAGTTAGTTTCTAAACCTCTGTACTTTGTAAGGTTAGATATTTTATTGGTGAAAGTGCGTAAGAAAGCTAAGCTTCAGCGCAAAACAAAACCAGCAAAAGTTCCCAACATGTACAGCTAAGCTGTAAATCCAAAACAGAGGTTACAATAGAAATGCTGGCACAATCTGAACCACAGCTATTTGAACACAACAAGCCGTAATTGGTCCCATTATTAAAGATGAACTGGCTGCGTATTTCACAGGACTGATTCTGCAATCTCCTTGTCACTTTGTTTCAAAATGTTTATGATTACAGAAAAAGGTTCTTTGTGCATTGTTTGGGGTTTTTTTTTCTGTATGTGGCACTCACATATTTTCTTGAACAGCTTGATCTGTTGTCAATACTAGAAATTGTTTCATTGTTAATATTACATACTGAGAACACAAATTGTAATTGCACTAATAAATTTCTCTATTCCCATACCTGAGATTCAGGTTCCTTGGTCACTTCTAGCTCACATACAATTCATATCCACACTTTTCACCTACTAAAGTATGAAAGAGATTTCATAGACCTCCTTTCCTCCCCAGCTGCTGCTGTTTATAACAGTAGCAGTTGAGTGGAGGAAAAATAGCCATTCTCAAACCACAACTTCTGCATATATGCAAGTGGTTAAAGAGATGAAAAGTAGAGACAGAAATTGGTAGAACTGAGTGTGAACATCAGCACAGGTTCTGTGATGCCCTTTTGAGCAATCTTCCTGAGCCAAGCATAAGACAAGCACAGATTATTTCTCCCCCTAGAAAAGAGAAAATAGATTTGTATGTAAGAATTATAATCTGCTTCTTGCTTTCCATCTCAGGAGACACAGTTATGTAGAGCTGAGGTTTATGACAGGTTAGAATTAGCATCTTACTGTGTGGAAACACCAGTTTGTTTGATTTGCAAAATATCTGAGGTGACACATTTAGGATGATGTTTTTCACATCAGTGAACACTCACTTAAGAGCATCCTACTAGGGCCCACAGAGATGATGCTGCATTTTCCAGTTTGTTCAAGGGTTAGGGTATGAAATGGAAGTGATATGGTCTCCTATTAAAGTATTACTTTTTAATCATTCTTGGGAGCATTTTAGTTGTAAGATATTTTCAGCTCATTTCTTGTTACAGTCATATTTTATCACTAGACACAACCCCCCGCATGTTATTGAAGACTATTTTTGTTTCCTGTTTGTGACAAAGAGTTGGTCCAACTCACATTATACTTAATGGGGATCTGTCAGATTTAATTTGAGTTGATTCAAATCTGTAAACTGCAGTCCTGGTCACCGCTGTCTCTCACCACATTGTAGGCAAGTAAATAATTTTCATTTAGGTGAGTAACTACCATGCAATACCATTACAAACCTTTATATATAATATGAAAAAATAATATAACAGGTTTTGAAATTAAGTAATATTATCTGTGAAGTAAACTGAGGAATGATAATTTACATCAACTAGCAAATTGTTCTTCAATAGCTCTATGAAAAACATTTATCACAAAATTCCAGAAATTCTGTCTGACTGTTCAGGTCAGCTCCCTTAAACATCTTTGTCAGCAAGCACTCTTGTGCTTCATTTGTGCTGGGAGAAGCATCTGCCTGCCTGGCCCCTTTATCAATGAGTAACCTCCATCCAAGATAAAAGACTTGCAGAAATGATGAAGGGGTTCTCAGCTAAAGAATTTCCAGTAGAGGTGGTGTGTCCACTAGAAATGTCACCTGTGTAATAGCACTGTACCAACCGCTACTATAGTAAAGAGTTTAGAGAATCATAGAGCAAACCTGAGGCTGATTGTAAAATACCAAGGTGCCATATCTTGGAAATGAAATACGAGAACACAAAATTGATTGGAATATCTGGAAATCTTGGTAAAACTCTTCATATGATGTGAATAATATCACAGAAATTCTGGGGAACAATTTTCTTTCTTTGGAGAGTTGATACTCCAGGAAAGACAGGTAAGGAAAGAAATACTGTCTTTGTTCATCATATTTATATCTAGACTTTATTAAGATTGAGAAACTAATATTTTTTATCCTGGTAAAAGAAAACAAGAAGAAGAGAATAATGGCAGTAATCCACATAGATATTTACTGAAGAGCTTGATGAAGCTTGATGAAGCCTATTCAAAGATTAGATTTTGGTAGCAGAGAGTTTTACTATGACATAGTACTATGACAGGCTACAGACTGACAATCATGCTCGTGAAATGTGCTGGGAAAAAACTTTGCTTAGGAAGTTAGAAGAGGACCAGATAATTTAGATTTAGTTCTGTCTAACAGGGAAAATTGATTGAGATGACAAAGGTGCATTGTAGTATGGGGTGAAAGTAATCACAAGACAATAAAATGAACTACCCTAAGGAAACAAGGGATAGAGAACTAAAACCAGTGTAGTTTAAGAAGTCAAGCTTTGATAGAGAACTCAGGAAACTCATACAATAGATCATTTGGGAAGATAAAACCTGAGAGAAACAGAAATGCAGCATATCTGGCAGTTACTGGAAGAAACAATATTAACACACGGTATCAAACTATTTAATGCAAGAAGAAGATGGTAAGCACAGTTAAAGGAATATTTTAAATACTCAGGGTGTCCATAGTGACTTGAAAAGCAAAAAGAAATCATATAAAAGGGTCCTATGGTTGTGGGTCATATGACTGAGAAGATTAGAAAGAAGGAACCTATAGCTGTAAGGATAATCCAGAAACAGGACAGAGCATATGAGTATCAATTAGTAAGAGGAATTAAAGAACAAAATGTGAGATCCTAAAGTGGCATAAGGGAAAAACTAGAAGAAATACTGATCCAAGTCTAATTGGTCTTCTTTGTTGAAGTCTGAGTTGAAACTCAATAATTTGATATGGGGGTGCCGAAAAACAACAATTTGACAAGAAGATGGTCTGATTCTGGAAAGAAAAATTCATTAGTGATGGTTCCAAACATTTCTCAAAATCACATTAAAGTGTTTATGGCACTGTGTGAAGAATTTGAAACATGAATGGTACTTTTAGAAAATGCTATGTGTAGGAAATCCTTAGAGGACTGAAAATGGAACAAGAAAATTCATAGATCTATCTTCAAAAGTGCAAAGTAAAGGAGGGACAAAAGAGCTGTAAACTGGTCAACTTTGGTTCCAGACAGTTCTAGAATATATAGTTAACTCATTTCTACATTCAAATAATTGAAAAGTAGTTACAGAAAATATTTAAATATTAAAGCCCTAGCTTAAATTTTCAATAAAGGTACATTTAAACTAAATGAAAGAAATCTGTATATGTGAAAGGCTAGGATGTGGACACAGTGTACCCTACCATTGACCATAACGGGGCAGTGGAGCGAAGCAGACAACTGGATGCCAAGCACTGTTTGACAGAAATTTTCTCTCATCCCTCTACAACAGGGAATACAATTATTCAGCTCTACTTAGCACTGGTGATCCTTGGTTGCAATGCCACAGTCAGTTTTCGGCACCACAGTTTAAGAAAAAAAGAAAGAGCCCAGAGGAGGATGATATATATGGCAAGCATATTAGAGAGTACATGAAGCAAAAAATAATCAAATTGCCTTTGCTGGAGGCAGGAAGTGGAAAGACAGTCTCTTAATTATCATGGGTTGCTATGAAGAAGTAATGAAGAACATAGGAAACGACAAGCAGAAATTGGTTCCTTTTGTAAAAAGAAGCTATAGATAAAATATTAACTTTCTTTCTAATGTTATGAAACAGTGGACCAGATTACTGCATGTTGCTATAAAACCGTTTCCGCAGTGGTTTTCAAGAGCAAATTAGAAAAATATTTGTTAGGATGTCTTCACAGTAAGATGATGACTCAGGTGATTTTGCAAGCTCCCTTCTAATATTGTAGTTGTACAATTTTACTTCCTTTACATTTTGCCTTAGCATGAGTAGAGTACGTTTTGTATCTAGAATACAACAGAAAGCATCAGATGTTTTTATGCAATATATTTTGTGCCACTGCTAACATTCCATTAGTGGCCGATTAATGCGGAGATATACTATTTTAAAACAGTTTTTAAAATGGAGAAATGAAGAGCCCCTATTAATTACAGAATTATGACAAAATAATTGTATCCAGATTTTAAAAAAGCACTTCACCTCTACCCTCTCTAAACATCAGTAATTTGTTGCTACATTTACTGTTTAAATCATGGTGTAATCAGATTCAGAAATGTTCTACATGGTAATTGTCTTACCTTGTCGATATTTTTGTACTAGATATTAAATAATACTTCCAAAAAGTTCTTTTGAGTTCATTATTTTTGGATTGCTCTGTCAGAAATCCAAATAGGTGATTGTACAAGACAGTTGAGTGAGTGACACTGGGGCCTGAATGAAGACTGTGCAAAGACTTCTAAAACTCTGAACAAGTCCAATGCAACCACATGACATATGTTTTCTTGTAGTTACAGAGGTACTGGTGCTAAGCCAAACATAAAAATCAAATTCTAATGTATTTCTGTCTTTAAAGAAGTGGTTTTAAAGCCCTTGTAAGCTTAGGCTCAAATGCATAGCACAGACCAGTTATATTTCTTATATCAGAGGATAATCTTCCCAATTAAAAGGAAGATAAAAAGGTCAGGGTATTTTTAGAAGTCTGGTTAATTGATTAAACTGCTGGCTAGCTGCTACTGTCTTACTCAGCTCACTCCACTAAAACTATCCACCTTTAATCACAAGTCATTTTTTTGAGGCGTTAATATACAACTAGCTTTACAATGCTATCCTTTCAAACTGATTTCATGTGCTGACCCTTGTTGACCACAAATCCATTAAATAATCCCAAATACCCAAAGCAGTCCTGAACATGAAAGAGTTTTTCCCCCTTTGAGCCCTTGAACAGAACTGAGTCATTCCTCACTCCCTTCTCCTTCCATCAACTTGCTTTCATTGGAACAATGCATTAAGGACTACAGATGGAGATTATTTTGAAACTTCCCAGTTGTGGTTTTCTTTTGAATTAATTTAATAACCAATTTTTTGCCATTTGACACTAAAAGTAACTTCAATCTTAACGTAAATTTGAGACATACATGGATCCATTTAACACCAGTCAAAAATATAATTTTTTACGTTTTGAAAGGCTCCTTAGAAGTAAGAGAAGGAAGATTTCATCTTTAAGTAGGATTTCATCTTGGTTTATGTCACATGAGTAAGGTTCACAGACTTTCTGGATTTCACAGACTTTCTAGAATCAACAAAAGTGTTTACTTGCTTCATTTTAAATTAAAAAACTTATGAAACATTCAGCTGTAACAATCAAGGCAAATTCAAATCACAGATCATGATTGCTGCACTTAATAAGTCTTTTTCATTTGCTTCAGTTTATCTTTGCATGTCCGGCTTCATGTAATTAAATACTCTTGATCACTTATGAGCTCCTGCTGAGCCGTATGGTCTCACACAAAGCACCACAAAGTAAAGCTATTGAGAATCAACATCCACAAAAAAGTACCCTCCCAAGTTCATCTTTTTCCATTATATTTGGACCTCTGGAGACAATGTATTTCCAAATCAAGACAGAAAATATTTTTTTTAGTAAGCACTAGCAATTTATAGAAAAAAGCACAATGCCCATCCTGAAAATATTTCAGTGTGATGGTTTTGTCAAAGGTCATTAAGGAATGTTTAACCTTATTTTGTAGCTGAAAAGTTACATTCTTACACTTCTTACTTACCTTGACTTAATTATCTCTCAATGAGAAAATTGGCTGAGAAGCAGTAAGTTCACAGGAAAAGCCAGAGGATTTTGTGAAAACTATAAAGGGGACCTTGGTTTATTACTGTAGTGTAAAACAAAGGTCCTCTTTGGGTTTTGGGTTTATCTGGTTTTGGCTTTTTTGATTTTTTTTTAATGAGTGCCTTCCTTTGACTGTCATGCAGGCATTCATAGAAATGAAATATGAAATGAATGGATCTGAAGACAACAAAGACCTGAAGTTTAGGGCAGTCTCTGCTAAATCTGGTCACTTGTGGTTGGCAGTGTGGTTTTTTGCATTTCTGCCAGGCACCAGCACAGCTTTCTCAGGAGGTATGCAAAGAATCAGCATTTCTTTTCTGGAAGAGGTGACTCCAGGACTGGAGATGACAGTTCAAATGCAACAACTCTGGCTTCACAGTGGGATGAGGAAGCCCTAGCTCCAAGGGTGTCACTGCCAAATTACTAGGTGGGCTGTGAATAACAACTTTTCTTCTCTTCTTCTGGTCTTGAATGAATCTGATTTTACCACTTTGCTGATAAGTACCTTGCCTTGGGGTAAATTTGTGTAGAAAAGTGGCAGGATTCTGGATTGCCACATGGGAAAAATGACCATAGTAGCCTCTGTTTCCAGACCAGAATGCTTTTGTCATATGATCAGTACCTCACTTCACTGGACTATGGACATTGCTACTCTTTGGTTTTAGGCAAAGTTGGAGAGTGATCTATGTGGTCACAATCTCAGGTATGTATTTTGATACTGCTAAGGCTCAGGGTCTGGGTTGTCTGAATCATAATCTTCATAGTGCTTTGCCTCCAACTCCTAACAGTAAAGTAGAGGTAGATAGTTTGCTACCTTGTGCATCTAGATTGAAAACTCCTTAGGAGAGGGACTTTCTTGTACTCCTAATTTGTGCGCTGATGTTGACATTCTCACAGTGAATACAAGAAGGTCCAAAAAATATTGTCTGATGTTGGGGCCTTATTGTTTTTTCCAGTTCCCATACTACAATTGAATTTATGGTAGCTGTTGCTACAATTTCTTCTTTCAGCCAATCAGTTGTTGTTCAGATATTTCTGATAGCTTGTACCATGTGACGTTACCAGGAGTCTGGGCTTCATTCACAAATTTCTGGACAGAGTGAGTTTTGCTTAAATGATTACGTTCCCTTCATTAAATTAAGAAGCTTCTCCCAGATAACCACTTTTCTTCATACAGTGAAAGAAAAACTTCTACATAAACTTAGTAAGAGTACCACCAATGCATTTTACTGTTCCTCAACTGTTTCCACTGGAAAGAAGGGAAGAATATCCTTGCATATTTGTTTCCATTTTGAGATCTAAAGTGACTAAGTATGATAGTCAATATTTCCTTCATGAATCATCTTTCTTTACTATAGATCTTTTTACAGCTAGGCTGTCTTAGACACCACTGTAATTTCCAATAACTTTATTTTCTAAAAACACCTGCCTAAAATGAGACATCTGCTCTCCATATCTATTTTTATTCCTCTTCATTAGGCATTTTCCTGCATGTCTCTCCCATAATGTTAAAAAACCCTCTTTTTTATCAAGATAACTCAAGTTTTTAAATAACACTTCAGTATTACCCTCTTATGTTCCTTGTAATAACTATACATTTTCCTTACAAAAAGCAATATCTTTAAAAGCACCTTCCTTTTTAAGTGGTATTTTTTTTAAAAAACAGTGTAAACACTATATTGAAAACTACTTTTCTTAATTTTTTTTCAGATCCAAAATCCATTTTTAATATATATATATTTATATATTTATAATCTTATTTTCTCAGGCTTGTAGTTCCTTTTTCAGTAATGTAGGTTTAAAATCCTTAAACCAGGGAATTTGCACAAGCATTAAAACCCCTACAGGTTTCAGAATATTTCACACTGGGCCTAGGATCTTATTAGTGAAAACTTACAGCTCTAACTTTTGCACTGCTATTACATCTGAATTAAATTCAGAGAAATCACAGAATCACAGAATATGCTGCACTGAAAGGGATTCCCAAGGATCATCAAGTCCAACTCCTGGCCCTGCACAGCACCATCGCCAAGAGTCACACCATGTGTCTGAGAGCATTGTCCAAATCCTTCTTGAACTCTGACAGGCTGGTGCTGTGACCACTTCCCTGGGGAGCCTGTTCCAGTGCCCAAACACCCTCTGGGTGAAGAACTTTTTTCTAGTATCCAACTTAAATCTTCCCTGACCCAAGTAAAAGCCTGTGATGTCAAATAGAAGCAGATAAATATTTTACAAATGCCTTTTCTGACTGCACTCCCATAGATCCAATAATCTACACAACAGACAGAAAACAACCTGCATTTCTGCAGAAGAATTAGCTAGCTATATTCCAAAATGTGTATCTTTGAATCTGATTCAACTCACAGTCAGATGATATGTTAATCACAATTTAGATATTTATTTTATATAATCTGGGAGTTGAACCAAAGGTTTGTTTTGGTTTTGGTCTCCTATTGGAAGAAAGAACTTTCCAGCTTAGTCAAACTGAATTCTGCTGGTGAGGGTGAATATGAATGAAAATATTTTGCCTCAACAGAACCTTGTATGAACAGAGGAAAAAATACATTCTGTCCAGATGTTAACAAGATCAAAATAAAATCAGTTAAAATCCTTATTTTTAAAACGTGACTATATCCAATATTAGACACAGAACCCTGTATATAAGAATACTCAGACATCCTATAACCCATTTTAAGTCTGTAACCTAAGTTTCTGAAAGAAGTGTACCTTTTGTCGAACCAAAGACCTCATGGAAAAATATTTATACCTGTTGAAATGGATTTTCCCACGTATATGTATACAGGTTACTCTATAAATAGCTAGCAATTTAAAAGAACATTTTTGGCTCTCCCAGTCTCCCCGGTCCTCTATAACATGATAGGGAATACACCATTAAAGTAAAAAAAGAAAAGATGAAGGAATTATTAAATATAAAGACAGACAAAAAAAAAGAAAAATTTCTGTTTGAGTCTAAGAAGGGAATAATGTGCATGCAGACAATGTAGAAAAATAATGAAATGATGGCTGAAAGATTGGTATTTAGAGGTAAGTGGATGCTGCAGCAAGAGTTCTGTACATGTAAGCATACTTGGACCAAAGTAATGCTGTGTGCTAAAATACATTTGCTTGAGTATCAACATATTTTTCTTAGTAAGGTCAACAGTATAGACACTGATATATGTTTGCAAACAAAAAACCACCCCCATTTCTTTGCTAAAACAGTGACTTTAAAGCAAGTTTTTGGCTAAAAAGAAATATCCTTTGTGTTTTGAATACATCACCAGAGAAAATGGTATGAAAGCAACATGGACTAATACCGACCTTTTCTTATCCGGTTGAAGTTTCCAAACTGGTGCAAATTAAAAGATATAAACTGACGGTGATTGAGACACGGACCCAGTCCAGCAGGGAAACGGAATCATTTATTCAAAGAAACGAGCTGGTTTTATACACTTCTCCAAGGCACAGTATTTCCTTACATGGTAGTTCTCACTAAGCGACCTATCACACATTGCCAGGTCAGAAGCGCACTTTCTAAATGTCCTTCTATGGGGTGATCACGCGCTGTTCACCCATCTGTCAGCTCCAGGCTGGCTCCTCTCCGCCGGGCTCTGCCCTGTGATACCTCCTTCCTCAGGGTCCGGCGGAGACCAGCCTCTCTGTGCCGCTGTGTGCT
>VXBT01004279.1:108153-134143 GCA_013400235.1 Oriolus oriolus | reverse complement strand
CCATGTGCTCCTTCATGCTGCCATGTGCTCCTTTGTGCCACCATGTGCTCCTTCGTGCTGCCATGTGCTCCTTTGTGCCACCATGTGCTCCTTCGTGCTGCCATGTGCTCCTTCGTGCTGCCATGTGCTCCTTTGTGCTGCCATGTGCTCCTTCGTGCTGCCATGTGCTCCTTCGTGCTGCCATGTGCTCCTTTGTGCCGCCATGTGCTCCTTTGTGCCACCATGTGCTCCTTTGTGCCGCCATGTGCTCCTTTGTGCTGCCATGTGCCTCTGCAGGTGCATCCCACAGCCAGCAGCTCAATTCCATCCCGTCTCTTCCCACAATAAACATAGAAAAAAATCCCATACATTTAAGTGGGAGAAGTAATACAGATTATAATTTAGTTGTAAATATGAAGCTTTAAAAATGCCATCATAAAAGATGTTAGAAACATTGATAAAGATATTGCAATTAATATTATTCTTGCTTCACAATCCTCTGGCCTACAACCCATCATTCAGTAATTCTCACAGTACAATTTTTTCATACCACACCCACATCTGAGTGTCTCAACATTTTTTCTTTCAGTCACTGTAAGTTGTGATCACTGTTACTTTCTCAAAGTCTCTGCTGCAGGTATGAAAGATATTTGAGTTCAGAATGCTGTACTACATGTACAAGCATATTGGTAAAATACTTCCTTTTGGGCCTTTCCTACTTTTTTGACCTGCTCCATATCTTCAGGATTATGTCTCCATGTACACTTTTTAATGTCACCTTTTTTGTAATTGAATGATCTCTTGCTATTGATTTAGGAGTCATTTAGCTCCCAGCTGAGGAATGGGAAAAATAGATACTAAATTCTTACAAGTGCTGAGCTTTTCACCTCAAATGATCTACCACAGGCTTTTTTCTTATCATGTTCCACTCAACCTTTAAAACATGGATAATACTCTTTGCTTTATACCACATATCTAACCAGTAAAATAAATGCTGCTGCCGACTGGAACTAAAAAGCTTATCTTATCAATACGCTCTTTATGTGCCTATTTGTTGCATTGCTCTTTATTTTAACCATATGCATCACAGAGGAATTGTGGACATTGCACTGCCCTCATTCAGCTCAACGATTACACATCTCACATGTAGGCTATGACCTCTGCTTGTATACATCAGCTCCAGCAATGAAAGATGAGGTGATCCATGGCAAGGTTGTGTCCTCTGCACTGTCTGGAGGTCTCAGTACTGCACAGCTCTGCCAAAGCCCACCAGTATCATCCTGAGAATTATGACTCTGTAATTCCTAAGCCAAGAAGTGATGCCAATAATAAAGCTGTTCTGTCTCAATATGTTTAAAACGTGTATTAATTAGAGAGTTCACTGCCCTACCATTTCCTCTTTGTTGTATCATATAGACAGAGAAAAAAATCTCAATTAATAATCCTTACTCTAACAGTTAAAGTGCTTAATGTAACAGAATGTAACAGAATGTAACCTTGGGGGACAAAACAAAACAAAACAAAACACCTTTAAAATCGAAATAAACCCCACAAATATTTATTACAATTAAACTGACAAACCAAACACAGAGCCCTGACTACTGAAGGGATTGTTACTCATACTATATTTGTCCTGTTGGGGTTTTTTTAAAATTATATAAATGAAAAATTCCCTCATTTATGATGTTAGTAGAAATCTGAAAATATGGCTGTTAGGCTACCAGTGTTTATTGACATATTATCCACAAGAAAAAAAAAATAAACCATGTATTCCAATTCTTCTGGATCAGAGACTATATTTGTGGTGAAAAAGAAGATGCACAGATTTTAATAGTAAGTAACGAGAGCACCATTAGAGTAATTGCATTGCATCAGGGTTGCTTCTTTGTTCAAGATGTGATTAGTTTTTATATTTGGCAAGGATACTTTTCCTTTTGACAATATTTGGACATTTTCAGTATTCACTTTTGCTGTATTGTGCTGCGTTTTTAGAAGGCTGGGTTTACTAAGGATACATTTTTAATTTTTTTAGCACGAAAATCCAGCAAGCTAACTCTTCTTAGTGGGAATGAATGTCAGTAACACTGAAATTAGGATTCTTAGTTATAATATAGAATTCATAACTTGCATCCTTGCAGGGCTTGACACAATCTTTACACAGACAAACTGGTTTTGATGTCAAAGCTCTTCTTGAGGATTCCTGAATGAGAACTTACAAAGGCAGGGAACTGCATACAGTTATGATTTCTAATAGTTAAGGTTCAATGGGCTCTTTTAAATATAATTATTTTCATTAACTTCAGTATAATTTTGACAGACCCATATGGCTGCATATTTGCATAATCTTGATATCCATTTTGATAATCTCATTGCTGTTTTCTCAACCTGCTGAGAAACACCAGCTTTAATATCTGCACAAACTGAAGGACACTTAGAGGTGTTTGATGAATGCGGCCACCACATGGCTTAATTTACAACACAACTTCTTCATTCATGGTGACAGGATGCATGAGTTAAAATGCATTATACCTTAGAGCCTTTTACTTCCATGCACTCATGCAGTTTATGAATAGCCCACAAGTAACTAAAATCTCAGAGAAACAAGGTGAAAAAATAATTCCTGTAGGTCATCTTTGCTAATATTGGATTCTCAAAGTATACTTACAGCTAGGCTTTCCAGGATACTTTCCAAAATTCTAGCTGACAGTCTTTTCACTTCTTTTAGAAACATGTTTTTGCTCTTTTGACTAAAAAGTGTACATGCAGTAATATCTTTTATGTAATTGGCAATGAGTTAGTACTTATATTCCTTTCCCACAGCTTTCTAATAGTGGAACAAAATCTCACCTCAAACCCTGACAGTGTGACTTACTCTCCTAGCATTCAAGTATTTTACTTTGCCAGTTCTATAAAATTATCATTACTAAAGAAATTATAAATTAGAAGGAAACCAATTCATATTTAAATTGAGAAATGTGAGAGAAATGTTGAGGTGCAGAAGGATGGAAAAATGACACTAGTTTAGGCTGTGCTCAGATCACTCCTTGCTTATCTCCACAATTAAGCTTGTTAACTCATTTTGGACTAGAATATATATTTTTTTTCTCCAACTACACTGACTGAGTTGCTTTGCTTTCTTTTTCATTTCCTCAGAACATGTAGCAGAGGTCATCTTTTAACATCAAGTGCATGCTTCCAATGGGACCAATTTCTAGAAGCTGAAACCTTTGGGTGCTGATGGGGTGCTCACTTTTTCTTTATTGCCAAGTGGCTAATAACAACTTTCTGCTCTGAGTCAGACAGTCAAACTTTTGCTAACTCTACAACTGATTCTACATTTCTGTGATTTCAGAGAGTAGAGGAAGGGAGAATAGATCCTGTTTTCTGTATTATTTTTTTAAAATTTTCATTATATAGGTGTTTAGAAGTGGTAATAGCAGCTTGCCTCTGTTGAAAAATTATTCATAGCCAGGAAAAAAAAGATGGTGTTTGCTCTAGGTGTACAGTAAAGCAAAATTAAAGATCAAATACTTTGCCCAAGAGCCAGGCTTTCTTTTCCATGGTTTGAGAGGCTTTATATTTCTTAAATTTCCCATGTTAGTCACAAACACTTAAGCTGACACTTTGGGCCCAATTTATTCCTGTGTATGTCGCATGAGAAATATTAGCGGTGGAAGTAAAAACTTGCTTGCACTGGAGTTGCTTTATAGCCTTCCAGTCACCACAAAAATTATGTACACATTTAAAAGTATTACTTTAGAAAGCCTTCCAAGCACTTTTAAAGGCTTTCACAGAATAGTAGAATGGCTGAGGTTGAAAGGGACCTCTGGAAACCTTCTAGTTCAACCCCCCTGCTAAAACAGGTTCATCTAGAGCATATTGCACAGGATTAAGTTGAGGTGGGTTTTGAGTAAGTCTGAGGAGACTCCATAAGCACTCTAGACAGCCTCTTCCAGTTCTCTGTAACCCTCAAAGTAAAGAAGCTTTTCCTCATGTTCAGATGGAGCTTGCTGGGTTTCAGTTTATGTCCATTGCCATTTGTCCTGATGCTGGGCACCACTGAAAAGAGTCTGGCCCGATCCTCTTGACACCACCCTGAGGATACCCGTGTGCATTGATGAGGTTCCCCCTCAGTCGTCTCCTCTCAAGGCAGAACAGTCCCAGCACCCTCGGCCTTTCCCCATGAGAGAGATGGTCCCTTAATCATATCTGTAGCCTCCACTGAACCCACTCCAGCAGTTCCTTGTCTTTGAACTGGGGAGCTTCCTCCCACATTTTTCTCAATGAGTGCCTAGACGTGAAGTACGCTGAAACATCTTAATACAAAATGTTATCTGGCACTTAATTGTGTTTTAAACATTTAGAGATTTCTCTTTCTGTGCTCTTAGATTATTGCCCTTTAATTGCTAGATTTGGCATCAATTTTTTTTAGAGAATATCATAAAAGATTCGTTAGAAAAATAGTGTTTGAAAAGAATGCTAAAAGTTATGACACAGACTGACTGAGCAGTACGTTCAAATCTCTTTTCCATCTTTCCACCCTTCCTAACAACAGTTCTCTGGACTTTTATTTTCTTCACATTACAGGAGTGCATAATTTCAGCTCTTACAAGACCTTAGATACTATTTCTGCTCACATGGTAATGTAGGCGAGCATCATCCTGGGTTGCACTAGGTGGAGGGAGGTGATCTTTCCCCTTGGCTCAGCATGGACCCAAGGGCGGGGAGTCACAGCCATCTTCTCTCTGCTGGGCTGCTGGGTTCAGCCCAATGTCCCTGACACTTTTGAGATGCTATTTCATGACCAGTTTCTTGGGGCTTGATGCTTTAAGATTTATTTTAGTCACTACTTGGACCATGCACTCACCCTGAGAGTGTTTAATGTTACCAGCAGCAAAATGAACTCTGATTAAGAAATTATTTCTGACAGGAATGAAAAGACATTTCAAACAGTAGTTCCTGCCCTCATCCTCTGGTATTTCCTCAGTTTCACATCTTATTCCCATACTTGCTAGAAGTCTGTACATAATAAAGTCTCAAAGTGCTATGTTATAATTCCTTTTGGAATCAGAGTCTCTCCAGTATTTAATTACTCTGAACAGAAATTATGCAGGAGGTTTGTCCCTTTTTCAATAACTTTTTGGAATGCTTTGCACCATAAATAAAAATTCAATTTCCCCTTTCTTCTTACTCTCAGTGGGATTAAATAATGCTATAAAAGATAAATCAAATTCCAACTTCTTAAGCTTCTTTCGTGGCTTTAGATTTATTTGTGATTTCCAAAATAAATCATATTTGAACTCAAACCTCTCTACCCCTTAGCCATGATCCTTTTGTCCTTCAATACCGCCTCCAACTAAGTAACACTAGGGGAACAAAATATGGGTTATAGCTTTTTCACCACAACTCAGTAAATTCTTTACTGGGACCATGTATTTGCATTGCAATGAACCTAAAATCTTGTCTTTATTCTTATTAGGAAAAGTCATATTTGTGTTTAATTAGATTTGTTTAATTTTGAACGTCAAGGAGTATAGGTCAAATTGGTAGCAGTGGAGAGAAAAATAATGAGAAAAAAGATTCAAAACTTGGGAAAACAAAGGAGAAATTCTAAGGACAGTGAGGACAGCCAAAAGACTCCATGTCTTCAACAGAGGCAAATGTCACCCCAGGTTACTGTTCAGCAAATATCCAGATGGTTTCCTCTGCCTTTCTTCTCTATGACTTTCTATCAGGTCATCCTGAAATAGATTCACTCCTCTATTTTTAGTTCATTCATTATTCCTCTTCATCTCCCTCTGTGGTGATGAAGGGACAGGTCTGGTGTCAGTGGAAGCAATTTGAAATGAATAGATGTGCTAACTGACCCCTTCACAGCTACATCACAAGAAAACATTTAGTGCTGCTATTTATGGTCTACACAAAGGATTCAAGCTCTTAAATGACTTCAAAACAAAAGTATCATTTGGAGGTTACTGCTACAGCTTGTCCTACACAATTACTCTATAGGCTAGAAAGCTGCTTACTGGTTACCAAAAAGTGGATTTTGGTTTTCAATAATTGCCAATCATAAATAATAGTAAGATTTGCAGGTATGATTAACAAGAGGTAAATTTGAGTGTAAGATATTGTCTCAAAAATTTCTTAGAAAAACAATCAAATATATATCATCTATACTTGGATAGACAAATTTAATCTATCAAATGCTATCTAACATAATTTTTATGAGGTGTAATACAATAAATAGTATATTGTATTAAATATTTAGAAAAAATAGGCTATTATATTCAGTAATTCTGCTAGGTCTGCCAATCATCTGGACTCATCGACAGGTAGAACTAAAAGTTTGTAAGTTTCAAATTCAAAACAGATCTTTTCATCTATTGTCCTCAGGGCACATATTCAGTGAACTCTTCTTCTATTGTATAGTTCAATACTTTAAAAAAGCTTAGTGTATTTTTACCTCATCTTTCAAATTTTTTCTCCAGTTTGCCTATTTTTGTACATTTTTCCATTGATTTTATTATTTCTTTTTATTCTTCCAGAATTTCACAAGGTTCTTTGTACTTTTCTATTTTCTGTACTTTTCCTGCAATGTGTATATGTTAGCTCAGATATATATCCTCTATATTAGATGGGTTTTGAAGAAAATGCTCAGATGGAAACTGAACCTTACTCTATCTGATAGATGGGCAGAAAATTCAGTACTTTTTGATGTGAGTTGCAGCCAGATTGCATTGCTACTGAGAAGTCACACACAGGTAAGGACAGAAATGTAGAGATACCTATCCTAGTAAAAATTTAAGTATCTGACAGGATACACAAACATAATAGACATGGGGAACAAAAAATCAGTGAGGCCTCAATTTATCTTTTAACAACTGAATGACAGCTTTCCAAGCGACTGAAGGCTGGCCAAAAAGGAGCTGATAAAGTATGGAGAGTAGCGCTGTAATTTGACAAGGTTAATTTGACTGGGAGTTTCAGATTACTGGATACCACAGCAGACAACCTGTAAGATGACACAAAACCAGGAAGACAGAAAAGGTATATAATACTTCTTACCAAAGTTATACTTCTTACCAAAGTTATACCAGAACCAGGAGATTCTAGCAGATTGAAAATTACACTACATTTAATCTATATTCAAGGGAAGGACACACATCACCAGAAAGGAATTCCAACTATTCAATTTACGCAATGATTACACATGGGCCAAGTCTCTCTCCAGGTGTGTTTAGCTCTCTCATTTGACATAGGAGCCACCTTTACTGTTTCAATTTAAAAACTCATATGGCTAAATTAAGTCGAGAGGAATCCTACTCACTCTAACAAACAGCACAAGTTAATGTGAAGTGTACTGAGAGCTTGTACGAAGTGTCCTGGGTATCTAATTCTATAAGTTTTACTGCTCCAGGATAGCTTGTCAAGAGGACTACAAAAACACTACTGGGGAAAGTGCTTTGCTTTTTGTTTCTTGTGCCTTCCCCACCCACAAAACAAAATATAGAATCATAGATTGATAGAACTGTTAAGGATAAAAAGGAGCTCTAAAATCATGGAGTCCCTAAGGGCCACATCTATGTTGGACCACAAGACAAACAGCCAACTGAACAGAAAGCAGTGAAACTTTTCATATTTTAAACTGATCATGAGTTTCATGACCATATGATGTGAGCAGCCATAAAGGTGGCCTGATTATAAAGGGAAAATTACTGAACAGAAGAAATTTTCTGCTGAAAAACACTGACAGAAATTTCAGGCTAGCCAGGGACCTGCAAACTTTGGAACTAGGCCTTCAAACAAGAAATATCCTACAGCTGACCTCTTCGCAGTACTGCTGGGGTACCTAGAAGCTGGAGACGTGCTGAGATAACCATCTATAAATCCAAACCCAAGAAAGTGTAATGGCCACTTGTCATTGGTAGAAGTGAAAACAGTCTTGGAAAACAAAATTGGGCTGAAATAAGAACCAAAAAAACATTATCTATTGGCAGTTACAGACGAAAAATCAGAATTAACAGCATCTGTTAGCTGCTTGAAGTTGTGATGTTCTTTACCCTCATACGTCTCTGATCTATAAAGGATTTGAGTTTTATCCCAAATAGAGCCTCTCTCTCTAAGAGTTTACTCTGCTGCACATAGTTTTAATTTCGTAAATATGAACACTCAGCACAAACTTTCCACAAGACCTTGGACTGTCACTGGGGCTTCCTGGCTGTCTTCAGACTCTGTGACACAGATAATTTTTGAAGCGAGACCTTGTTATTTTCCTGTTTCACTCCTTCTTGTGGTTGGTTTGTGTTGCAAAAGCATAACTATAGGCCTGACTCCAGATGCATGAATAGTCTATTAACTTTAGGTCCTGTTGCATTCAGAAGAGCCAGTCAGCTTCATGAATAGCACCATTTACTGAATACGGCATATACAGTTCTTTTGGATTGCTGGTGACAAATGCAGGAACTGCAGAATATATAGCATTAATAATATCACTGCAATCACAAGTTTAATTTCCTGGGTCACGCTCAGCATAGCCAAAGATGTAAGACTTACCAAAAGGGGCCCTTTTTGGGCAAGGGGAGGATGACAAACCCATTGATCTCTGCCCATGAATTTTGCATCAAATTCTCATCACCCACTTAGGTAAAAAATTGGGATATATTTTATACCTTATTAATTACTATAGTGCACATTGATGGGGATGGGAGTGTGGTCAAATCATCCATTCTCTGTAGCTGCATTATATGGAATATTTCTTGGTAGGAGGTGTACTTGTTTTGTATAAAACCAATTAGAAGAAAAGACTGAGCTCCTTCCACCTCACTCCGGGTTTCTCCCTGATGCTATAGCAACACCAACCACAAGACCTCCATCTGGTTTTCACGTTTGCATCGCAGATCCTATCTGATATAGAGCTTTGCATTTTCTTCACTGTTTCATGTCTCCAACAGGTTGGTGTGGGCTTTCCTCCCATCTCTGGGATGACTGTGTTACCCTTTGGGATCATTTGGCCCCTTCTGAAATCTGTCTAATTCACTTGCTACATATCACATGTCTCTGTAAGCAATCAATAATATCTGCATTGCTGACAAGTTGCTTCACTAAAGATAAATTTATATCAGTCTGTAATATATATCTGTATATACCTATTTGGTTGTTGATGTTACTGGCTGTTGCTATTATTGATTGCTGCCATACTGTTTGATTGATACTATATTACTGATTGAGGATAGTAATTTGTTAATAGCTTATTACAAATAAGCTATACCTATTGATACAGGTTAAATCAACTATAATCTATTAGATAAAGTAGATCATATATGTTGGTTTTATTAATCATAAATGTATTTACTGGTGGCGAATTTGCGGTAGTTTACTTGCTAATAGACATTTTTTTGGTATGTGTATTATCCTGTAGTAAAGTAGAGAAATTTAAAAAATAAAGCCTTTGTCTTCTCGTGTATTACTGAATCCTAAGAGTCATGATGTCCACACACTCTCATGCCAGGTAACCTTTTAGGTTCTGCCAGCATGACACTTTCTTAGTAATGCTAGGAAGCCAATGAAAAAATGATAAAATTTGAAGATGATAGAGTTGCGTTTATGATCATTATGAATCATATGAACTAGGTATATCAGCATAGATAAGAACTGAAGAAACAGGTACAAAGAGAAACATGAAGACAGGATCTATACTACCAACAAAACAATACTTGCATTTTAAATTTAAAATGTGTGAAGTTGTTTCTACAGAAGCATTTGTTAAATAGAATGTACTCAAAAAGCAGAGAACGATCGCCTGTAATTCAAGCTACCATTTAAATCATGCCTTTAAGTAAATTCTCTTTCCTCTAATAAACAGACGAAAATAAGAGCTGGATAGGATGTTCTCTCTGGGAATCTAAGAATCTATACAACACCAAATATTCTAAGATGAATAATATGAACACCAGTCTATGCATCCTAGAATAGAGCAGGAGAATAAGAACCACAGAGTTTTCAGACTCAAGAGACAGTGATAGAAAAATGTTACTGAAAAAACCAGTACAATTAGCTGCCCCAGTTTTTTGGGCCCTGTTGTCTCTGTGCAAATGAAGTACATGTCTGCAGCAAAGATTGATGTCCACAAATATGAATGAATGACATTACACTACTCTTCTCTCTCATTAGAATCTAACAGCTGATGACCACATTCTACAGTTACTGGAAATATTTCACCTTTTACAAGTGAAGATAGTTAAGCTTGTAATTTTTTTCTGGAGAGATCTGTCAGCTATGAACTACTGTAGTATAAATGGTCCAAGTACCATGACACCAAAGAATTTTAATAATTGTACTTTCTACTGTCTTTTAGCAATATTTCAAGGTAACATACAGGGTAACATGAAAGGCCATTCTGAAATAACTGAATTGAGGGTTTTGTTAAATTTTTAAAACTATTTACTTACTAGTATGAAAAAATGCATATAAAAATGTTTGTCATATAAAACATTTGTTAGATCTGCTTGGGGAAAGAAAGTATAGAAATTGTATCATTGAGTTGTTTCACTTTACAAAGAAAGTCTGGAGCCAGGGATGAGAAGAAATGGAGAGAAGGATGTGTAGAAGACCATAATCTGCTAGGTAACAGCAACTGGAATTCAGGCCATTTTTAAAACCACAGACTGAAAGCAATTCCTGAATATCAAAGATTACAAGACCTGTCTTTGTGCAAGGATTCAGAATTTTGTGCTAATTACATCACTGTGCAATCTAACTTCTGCAAGAAAAAAGTTATATGTAGTCACATTTACTAATCGTAGCTTTCTTATTTAATTTTTTCAGTAATGCTATCCTGTGGTGCATTTTCTCCCTCTTTTCTCATTTAAAAAAAACAACAATAAAAAGAGGAAATTATTGTCCCAATCATGTACAGCACAACTGTATCATGAAGCAGTGAAAAGGGACCACATCCAGCTGTGCTTTAAATGTTACACAAGTTTTGCATATGCATAGTTTGGAGACCCACCTGCTGAGTTAATACAAACAAAAAAAATATCATCTAGTGCTGAACTTCCAGAGAGAAAACTATGAGAGTAGATTGTAGAGCATAAAACTAGAAAAGAACAACAGGATACAAAACCAGTTATTTGAAAAGCACACAAACAATGTCATAAAACTGTAATTAACTGAATACATTGATTTCTTTATGTTATATTAGGATCAGTCCAACTCCTTCTCCTTGATTTCTTAATATAATATAAATATGAAACCTTTGAAAGATGTAAAGACAACTGTGATGTTGATTTTGGTTCATCTTTTTCTTCTGAAATTGGAATATGGCAAAGTAAGGATTTGAGATTATGAAACCATCACACAAATAGCTCAGCAGTCTTCTATTAGTGTATATTAACCTGACTAGCTGATAAAATATCATTCAGTTTTATTGTTTTATTTTTGACCCTCAAAGGTTGTCTTTTATTCACGTTTATAGAATTACTGACACCTATTCCTGTTTTTCTAACATCAACCAAGGAAGAGTCTCTGTACCAGAGGAAGTCTGCTAATTGGAGTATAAACCACTTTACCCTTCAAGTGCTTATGAGTTTTTAAAAGGTATGTTTAAACAGTATTTTGTAAGACTCTTTGTCTTCTATTGATTATTATTTTTCTGTCTTTTGTCATCCATTTTCTTACTTTGTAGTAATTTATAACATGGTTTTCTTTTATTTCTTTTCCATAACATTTGAAATGAAAACTCAGAGAATGATGTTATCACACAGTGATATAATGGCAATTTCTTTTGCAACCCCTAAAATTGCCAAGGTGTTCTTCAACTTACTTCATGGTAGAAAATTCATGGAAGCAGAATGAACAGCGATGTGATGGACAGTCCCTAAAGAAAAGGGCTTATAGGATTCAACTGAAGGGATATTGCAAGATTCTGATACTCGGATGAATGGAAGAAGAGAGAGTAATGCTTCTTTTTATTCCTAAAGATAATTTTCCTATAATTTTATTTGAGCTATTGCTTTCACTCCATGGTGTTATCAGTTTTCAAAATTAGCTTTCCTTGCGCTTGCAGGGATGCCACTGATCCGCCCAAGAAACAGAAAGCTGAATTCCTGGATTCTTCTGCTTTAGCAAGACAGACAGAATTTAAATTTAGATATAAGCTATAATTTAAAACTTTGGGCTCAATTCTGTGATGCTTGTACATAGGACAGAGCAACAGCTGGAATATAAACCTTCTGTAAGACAGAACTGTGGTCAGTATTCATGCCTCCTAATTTTAGCCTTCAGAAAAAAAAAAGAATATCTATTATTAGATATTGGTCACCAAGGCTGTCTTATAAAACCAGTGGAAAAGGAAAGGATTTGTCAAGAACTCATTTTTGGCTCTTTAATATCTTTGAAGCCAATGGAAAAGCAGAGGCTCCTCTGCAGCCTAACTTGGATGCTCTGAATCATTTTCTAGAGAAGTCTCTAGCTCATCATGGAGTACTGTGGGATCTGCTGGGTTTTTAGTCTCATTACAGAATATCCCCTAGGGCACACCTATAGATCACACTGTCATTTCTCTTAGCTTAGTGCTCTGTTTTAAGACAGAATTAATTATCTGCTGGCATGCCTATCTCTTTTCCGTGAGTGTAAGAAGGTCTGAGTCCAGCTACCTTAGACTAGACCGTGACTTTTAGGTGAACTAAACTTGAAAATATCAGTATCACTCCACACATAAAATTTAAATGTGATGAAGAGAATCTGAATTGGAACTTCATTTAAGCTGATAATTCAATTTCACCAGAGGATCTAATCTGTGATTTTAAATCAGGAGTCCTCTGTATTAACTCTTCAATACATTACAATATCCTTCATAATTCAGAAGGATTTTTGCAATCATTACATTGCTATTTCAGCTTCCTCTCCAAAAATTGTTAAACCAGAAGGTAAAAGTGAACTATGAAAGTTGTTTATTAATACTAAACTCCTGTAACTACATTTAAATAATGTTTTTTGAAAAACACAAGAAAAAAGCATACAGCGGTAAAATGTGCTTATTCCACTGTAAAGAGATTGGATTAGCTGAGTATGTGAAACACATACTTTTCTGTACATTTTCTGTATCTCTCAGATATTTGCTCTCTCAGAAATGAAGCTCCAAAGAAATTCAAAAGGCAGCATCTTAGTTTTAATCCAGGTTACACAGCTAATACTATATAAAGGAGTTGAAGCAGCAGGAATTGCAAAAAGTATGGCTTTCAGGTACACTGAAAATAACTGAAGAGGAATTTTATCTTTAAAAGGAAAACATACCTGTTCACAAGTCTCATTCAGAGCTTTTGGGTATATAAAATTCCATAAATTAGCTTCTTTAATTGCAGAAAGCAAGTTATTAGAACAAATGGTGCAAGTGTTTACCAGTAAGAGTTCAATTTACTTTTTTATATATTAATCCATATCATTAATTTCTTTCTTATTGAGCTAATGGAACTCTAAGGGTGGTACCCTAAAACTGATGTCAGTGTGATGAATTTCATCTTTAATACCTCCTGGTTCATTAAACATCTCATTCATTAAGACTATTACATATTTTATGCCATTTTGATCATCTGCCTTTGCAGATTCCTCGTAAGCCCAAATACATGAGAGCTGCTATTCTTTCATTTTAGACTTCATGGAATGCTCAGTCTTAATATAGACTTGGAGAGGAAACTGATGTAGTAGTTTCCTTCATGTGACCATCCTTTTTAAAATTTATTTTTACTCTTTGCATATATTTACTCACTTTATTGAACAAATACACATTCAAACAGAAAAAACCAGGGTTTTCAAGAAGGAGAGTATTCTGCGATGAAGGAGTGTATCAAGTGGTGGTCCTGTGTTAAAAGTTATCCAGGGCCTATAATTATGAATAGTTTAGACCGGATTTCATTAGAGTAGATTAGATAATGGCACATGAAGTAAATGCTACTTCTTTGATTCTTTTATCCATATCTGCTGCTATAATAGGGCATAATTGATGCCTTAGGTTTTAACTTTTATATTTTTCAAATCCTGTACTGCTTAGTGTGTAACTCTGAAACTTCATATATTCTGTTAGCTACTGTCCTCTCATGCTGGTTAGGCATAACAAACCCTCTCCGGGCCTGAACTCAAGGACACCTTGTTGTCCTAGGCCCCTAAATATGTAAACTAAAGCCTCTGACAGGGGGAGCAAACTTGGGGTAATTACATCACTACCTGAAGTTATAATTGGAGAATTAACTCTGATATGCAAATAGACCAAACTTATAAAAGTGTGAAAATCCTGTGACCTAGTGTCCATCTTAGGTGGAGCTCTTTGGAGGCTTTTGACAGCCCAGGGTGTACCTTTGAAGGCCCTTCAAATAAATGCCTGCTTTTTTTCTCTTAATCTTGTCTAGCCTCTGTTTTCAGGTAGCCACTTCAAGGCATCATAATGATGTATTATACTAAATGTAAAGATTTTTAAGTTTTATTTAACTGACATACTAACTCCTTTAAATCCTAAATTATTGCTATTATGATGAGAAGAAAAAGTGATTTGTTAACACTTTAACAAATGTTAACTCTTTAAAACCTATCCTTTAGTAAATTTATCTATTGTCTTTTACCAAAACCAAAAGTGTTTCACAATTCAGTGAAACAAAAATATCAAAAAATAAAAGTATTTTTCTATTGGATATAGAAATTAGGAGATTTAGATTTTCCATAATTCCCCATAACAAATTTTCTTAATTGTCATGAACTATAATAAATTGTCTTTTATATTTGTGGCAAAACAATGCAATGCCTACTGGGTCAATGCTGTTGGCTCACGGTTCCCAAAAACTGCTTGGCTGCACTAAATTGATTTCATGGCAAAATTCACTACATATCAGTGCGAAAATAATTATTATTTGACACTTGTTACAGTTCCTGACAATGATTTAGTTCAAGTCAGCTAGAAGGGTGAATCTACGTGGTCAGGACCCTTGTGGTATTGTGGGCAAAGATTAGCTAAAATACCATGTCTTAAAATTTTTACCTATATCACTCCAACAGTAGGAAAGTAGAAAAAAAAAATTGTTTTCTCTAAGTCTGATAACTCATCCAGCATACAATATTTGTGATTCAATCAGAAGTAACAACTTTTTTTGTTTAATAATACATAGTTAAAGTGACTGTCCTAATGCCCTCTTATCAAGCTTGACTCCTGGAGCCATTTCTGAGCATGTGAACTGAGATGAAGAGGTGTACCCCAGGATGAAATGCAATTTCAGATCAGCATGGAATATGTTGTACATCATCAGGCCTTAGATGTGGAACAACAGAATTTTTACCCCCTCCCAAGGTTCAGCTATTGAAATATTCAAACAGCTATTATTTAATACAATGATGCCCACATGTTTGTACACTCAGATATCACAGGGACAAGGCTCAAAGAGTGTTTAGTGGGATAGTGAAAGTATGGGAACCATTTTCTTCACCTATTCATACAAATCCCAACTCAAGGAAAACTTAGTGCAGAATTTATACTAGAAAGTGTGGTGAGATGGATCATGATTTTTTGTATCACCAAGACCTGTTGGGAATGCAATGACACTGAGGGGCAGTTAAGAAGGCCTGTTATGTCAGTCCCAGTCTAACTATGTTTACTCCATCTAACAAGAGTAGAAAGCAAACATATGATCTTTCCAAATTAAAAAAAAAAAAAAGTTGTTTTAACCTTCAAGAGTGTAGATTGCCAGAAAAGAATATTGTATGGGTTGTCCTTTTAGGCTTCTTAAATATGTGAAAGTACCTTTTGAATGGTAGGATTTTGTAGTCAATTTTTCTTCCTGCGATAAAAGAAGGAGAAAGAAGTAGTTAAGGTTTTTCTTTTTTCTCTATAAAGAGAAGATTAAAGGACTACTCAGAAAAAATCTTCACTCATTTTTTATCTTTGTTTCTTTTTTTGCTAGAAGGAAAAAATAAGATCATGTTATCTAGACTTTAAATGTAGAACAATCCTTTAAATCCTCATTATTCTGAAGATTATAAAGATTACAAGTCGATACAATATTTCCTGAAAACAGACACAGAGAAATGACAAGCAAGTATCTAAATGAGGAACCAAGAATTCTTTCTTTCAAACACTGAAAGAAAAAAGAGAAAAGACACATAGCATTAGCTGTCTTTCTGCCATTCTGTCCTCAAAGCTGTATGGTAGAGATGAACATGAATTAGAGAGAATGACCTAAAAAGACTGTAAGTAGGTTTCTTAATACAAAATATGCTAATCTGCAGAGCACAGAATCAGCTGCCTTTCCAAAGGTGCTCAGTATTGGAAAGATATAAAGCAAAGAGCATATGAAAGTTAAAATCCTGCTTAGAAAAATGGATGTGCAAGTTCTGCATTCGAAACACTCGCTCTACAATTCTGCCTCTTCCATTTTTATTTATGCAATTTACAATAATTTTTGTTTCATACCACACATGAGCCACACACCACTATTGGCTTTTTTTCAAGGCCATTTCCAAATTTTGCTTTGAAAATTAATTTGCCAATTCTAGCAAGTTTTTCATTTGTCTGACATGTTTGAACATTTACTGAAGTACTTTGCCTTGATCTTGCACAAGATAGAATGTACAGAACACATGAGAGCACTAAACTGAGTTGAGTTCATGTTCTCTTATACAACTGCACTTAGAAGGAAATAATTTGAAAGCAGTGAAGAAATGATGGTGTATTTTTGAACAAAGATGTGTTTTTTTCTAATATAGCCAACAGAAATGCCAGGTCATCCTGCTAAAATCCAGTTGTTTCTGGAATATCTGGTAGCTTTCCATGTAAATTAACTGAAATGGTACCACAGTGGAGGGAATGGGTGGAGTTTAAAAAAAGTAAAATTCTCTGACCAACAAAGTACAAAAGAGCAGTACTATTTGCCACAGTTCTCAAACAGCAAGTTGTTCTTGGTCTCTTTTTTTGGTCCTTATTCTGGATCAAATGAAATTCAGAACACCACAATGTGAGACAATGTTTTGAGAAAGAACCAGTAGTGGAGTCTTGATGCCTGATTTATTAAGAAAATTAAGTATATTGGGTTGCTCTGACTGTATGCCTCCCTATATAAATTAATTGGGCAATTTCTAAGCAAATAAAGAGGTAGAAATCTCAGAGACAAACGATTTTGACACATTTTGTGGAAATTTCATGGTAAGTAGAGGATGGAGACCAAAATAAGTAAGAGCAGGTATGAATTTGGCCCGCTGAATAATTCCAAGAAGAAAATCAACACATATATGCTCTGAGGTACCAGTAACACATCCTGACACAGGAACATTAAAAAATAAAAGACACAGCCAGCCTGGTATTGCACCATGGGACTTATTAAGGAGACCTAAACATAGTGTGTAGGAAATCGGCTGTCACTCATTCTGCATCCCATGGGACTACCTTTGCTTTAAATAATTTTTCTGCTTGAAATTCTGAAAACAGAATCCTTCTACTACACTCACTAGTGCTTTTTCTGAAAAGACTTCTAGTGTTGATGATTTTATGTCTGTTAAAATTTATGGCTGATTTATATGTTTACAAAATCATGACACTACTTAAAATTTAAATGATTTATTTAAGATTTTAGAAATGCCATATATATGACAGGTGAAGTATGAAGTCAGTTTGTATTCCTCTCTGATAAGAAATGTGATCAAGGTATCAGAAACTTAAAAGCTTTTTCCTCTGTGATTTATGTATTGGTTTTTTTAGAACAAGTGTGATAGAATGTTTGCTACCTATATTTTCCAGATTTAATATTGGAAAATTTTTATGGTAGAACTTAAAATTTATATTCTAATAAGTTTTTAATAGATTACATTATAGATTCTAATATATGCATACTATCTTTCATTTTTTTATTTGTGTGTATTCTGTATATAAAATATTTTCATTGGGGTATAGAAGGATTTCCACTGAGGCCATTTGTCTGTTTGCTACTTTTGTCTAGGGCTGGAGAGATTATTAGCAGAGAGCTAATAACAAAACATTGTTGTTACTTTTGAAATTGCAGCCCCTTATCTCAGTAACTAAGCTGGAAGCAAAAACTGGGTTTTCTCAGGGAACATTATGTGGAAGCAACAGAACACCTGCTGAAAGACTTGAAGTCTTTCATGTCTGTCAATAATTACTTGACTGAGAAATCCAGAATTTTACAAAAGGAAAGCCTTCACAGTGATACTTGTAAAAAGAAAAAAGAATAGAAGGAAGGACTCTGTAAAGACCCAAAGATCTTGAAAGGATTAAATAAAAATCAAAGGTAATGTAGATGTTTTTAGATTGGATTTTGAGTGGAAACTTTTGTTGCTTTTCCAAAAAGCAGTGTACTTCCTGGGCTTCTCTATGAGTTATCTGTGGTTGTTTAGATATCTTTTGACTACTCTGGTTTTATCTTTATTTCATTGCTGTCTTGTCCCTGAGAGTATTTTAAAAAAATAATCTTCAGAATCACATTTTGGTGGAGCTCTGGAAGCAGGAAAGAACTACTTATTTGTGGCAGAACTGGCTTAAGAGAAGATGGGATCAGGATGTAGATGGCTAACATGGAGTGTCCCATCTGTTTGGAACAGGTGCTTGACAGTGACGCTGCAGACCCTGATGGTGCCCATGAGCCTACAGATGCTGAACCCCAGTAAATTTGCACAGGCCAACTTGATCAGGTATGTATTGAGATAGCTTATTCAGTATTATGGTATTACAAATTTCATGTTAAATATGCACCATCAATTTCTCTAATTCCTCTAAAGGTTTTCAGAAATCTTAAAATTTTGAACAAAAAATGTTTGAATAAAATATATCTGTCTTTACTATCTGAATACACGGTAATTATTAGTTTCTTCCTACTCCTTTAAATATCAGATCTCAATTTACTTTTACAGCTTATGCAGAAATTTATTCCAGCACATTCTTCTTTTTCTTGCCATAAGAGACCTGCTGTATTTGTGAGTTCTTCAGTAATGATCCTTATTCCTTTTTCAGATGCATAATAACTACATGTTCTGCTGCAAGAGGCTAAAGTATTTGTTGGCTTGTAGAGGAGTTTTTTTCCAACCTGTATTTAATTCTCTTTAATGGACCTTCATTTGGTTTTAGAGGAATTTCCAGAGCATATTACTCTTGGACGTATGTCAAAAATACTTATAGAAGCAACATGCAGGAAGGTGAGCAACTGAACTTAAATGATCATTACCAAAATGATACAAATTCCATGATCAGATTACTATCTCTAATTTAACAGCATAGCAGACACTAAAATATATTTTCTTCTTTTCCCTTTTCAGAAGTGACCGAAACACCACTACAAAGTGCCAAACTGACAGCAGTGGGATTAATTCTGTCTGCCTGGTAGACAAACCATAGCAATCAGGCTGGATTTCTTCACATTTTAGTACTTTTGTCAGGCTTGTCTTTTTCTTCTGCTCGATGCAGTGGCTCTTTGTCCATTGAAATTAACTGTACCATTTCCATTTACTCCAAAGACTTTTAGTTCAACTCTCAAACACATGAACTAACTGCATGCTAATTACCATTTCAGTAACATGTAAATATGCTAAACTATATATTTGTCAAAATAAAAAGAAGTAGGAGAAGAAGACAGGATGTGGTTTCGGATTATTGGCTGAGACAAGTCTTGAATCTTCCACTTACTGCTAGCAATTCTAAGTACTTCAAGGAACATTATTTTTGAATAGTGACTACTAAGAAGTAGGAAGTACTACCCATTAAAAATAACTTGGATCTTGCAATAGTGGGTAGGAGAATGATTAACTATATTGACATCAAGGATGAAAAATGTGTGTAAGGGCAAATCTAGCACATCTGTGAATAGAAAAGGTTTCTAGGAAGACAATTATTCTTTCTTATTCTTTCCATTTTTCAGGGAAGGGGTTGAACTATTTTAGATGTCGGAGTGAGTCCCTGGAGAGCTCTATACTAGCTAGGGGTGATTGGGAGGGAGGGAGAGAAGAAGGGAAAGGAGTTCACATTTTTTCCCCAGTCTCTGAAGTAAAAAAGATACATCCTTCAATAAGTTTAGAAAGTACATTACAAGAATAAGAATTTTTATTAAAATATAAATTTTAATTGAATAAAAATGTTAATATCTAACAAAACTTAGCAATTCCAGATAACTCGGGTGCAAACACTGTGGCAGCCTTCACAAACACACTAAGACACACATTCCCCCCTTCCTATTAAATCCACATGTGGATGGATTGACAACACCAAGTTGAGTGGTGTAACTGACATACCCAAAGAACAGGAAGCCATCCAGAGGGACCTAGACTAGCTTAAGAAGTGGGCAAATGGAAACCTCATGAGGTCCAGTAAGGCCGAGCACAAGGTCTCAAATCGTTTTCTTCTGCATTGCCAGGTTTAACTTCACTCCTTATTTCCAACCTCTCCCTTAATCCCTGCGGGTTACCCTCAGTCCTTTCAGCAAGCAAAAAATGAGGAAGGGTACACTATGGTCTATACTTAGCAGTTTCTCTGTGACATTCCCATCTTCTCACACTTTTCCTCTGTTTCAATGCAAGTTCTTCCACTGCCTGCAATGCTTCAGGAAAACCTTCTCTAGAGCAGGTTTTCCTTGGGTGGAAGGGAATAACTGCTCTGCCACGGAGCAGCTTCTCATCCCCCTCATCTGACTTAGGCACTTTTTCTGCTGTTTCGCATGACTTTTATTCCCTCCTCCCCTCTCTGGTGTTCTGCCCTTTCTCAAATACACTATCACAGAGGAGCCGCCACGGTGGCCAAGAAGCTCTGCTGTGCCCTGTGTGTGTTGGCTGGAGCTGGCTGGAGCCACCCATGTCCAGCCCCGGGCAGCCCCAGCCTCTCCTCATGGAGACCGCCCTGCACCCACTGGCCAGCACCTCCCACACACATCCAGTGCAAAGAGATACACAAACTCCGTGAGAAGTTGTAGAGAGCCTTGTCTCAGAATTCTGGGAGAATAAAAAGGTCAAACCCCATTATCTGCTTGATTCCTTTAAATACATACAAATACAAGAAAATTGTTTTGAACTAGATTTACTGCATTTTATTTACAGATAAGTTACACTATCTATTGCCATGAAGAACAGAAAATTAGTTTATTGTTGTATTGTGTAACAACGCTTGACACATCCATTGAAATCAGACAATAGAAAGGTGGTGGTGCTAATTGAGACTTTTTTTCTCAATATGTAATGAAAACATTCAAGTGTCTACAGATATTTTGCAAACATGCCTGTTCAGATTTCTATAAAATCTGATGTGTAATGGAGTTAATGATTCTTTTTTTTCAGAGAGGGAAACTGAACAAAATACAGAAGATGGATATCAACTAGGATTTCTTTTTTAAATGCAGTGCTGACCAATGGCTTGAAAAATGAGGCAATTAAGGTTTGCTTATGAACAATTAGCTGTGAGATCGTGAACTGTTCAGATGAGTAAAAAAAGTAAATTAGGTACATGTATAGAGGATATAAGAAAAATATTAGATTTTTGAATCAAGGAAGATTAATTATACAGGAAATTACCCTGAAAAATCAGAATATGTTAATAATCTTACACAATTAAACTAACATGCAAAATAGCTGAAATCCACCAACAGTTTGCAGAAGGACACATGAAATGTGTGGGATGGTTTTAAGAACTTCCTTTCAGGGAAGCCCTTGGTTCTTCCAGGCTGTTGAGACATCATCAGCCTTTGTTCATGCAGCTCTGTGAAGGCATGTGGCCATACCAAACACCAGTTTCATTTGAATGTACTTGCTACTGTAATAATAAATTGTTCCTTGAGTTCTTCCTACAGCCCTGGTTCTCTTGGGCTTTCAAATTGGGACATCTTTGTGATCTGAGTTTGCTCGGAGGATTCCATACAGTCTCTGCTTTTCCCGTATTGTGATCATTGCGCATACAAATTAAAACAGCTGTGTGAATGAACATAGTGACCTGTAATATTTGAGTTGCAGTCTCATATAGCATTAAGAATTTTCATTCATCTACTGGGAAAAATATTGTATCAAATGATACAGATTTTTTTCAACAAAAATGTATATTCCAGAATAATAGAAGTAAACTGGAAAATAATTGACTTCTACTTAAATTCTATTAGTTCTGCATAACCTAGGAAAAAAATAATATGGAAAATGTAGCAAAATATAATTTCTCATCAGCACAATTCAAAGATTGGTTTTCTTATTCAATAACAAAATCATACAAGCCAAACTGACTTATGCAGCTGAAAAATGAGATAAATGAAGGACTGTTTCTCTCCCTCCTTGCCTTACAAAGGCACAGACGGTCTTTAAGAGGGGCTTAAAAGGAACAGATGAGAAGTTTTTGTTGGGTGCCAAGTAATACTTCATTCCAAAATTTACTGGTCTAGAAAAATAAGAAACAAAATAAATTTTAACAACTCTCTTAATGCAAATCCAGAGTGGAAGCACTATTGGTTTTGCTACTTATTTTCTTTGCCTTAGGGGACAAAATGGTTAGAACAGTAAAATTAACTGGCTTATTAAAAAGAAAAACAATTTAAACATACAGGCAATAAACAATATTTTATTACAATGCTGTTCTTATGTCCAAACAGTTGCAAGGCTGAAGATGTGTTCCCAGCAGGTGTACACACACACAGAGCCTATATATATCCTATATATACATTCATACATACATGTATATACACACATACATGATCAGCCAAAGATCATACAGATTCACAGAGCGCCCACATGGACACAGGGTGCACCAACACCCTCCTTCCCTCTCTGGCTGGACAGGATGGAGGTCCAGTAATGAGAAATATATATCCATATGTACAATGTGGGTCCCTCCAGCAGCTGTATTTACTCAGCCTACCCAGTGTTGAGATCTGGTTATTAAAATTTTAAGAGTGATGCCTATGCTCAAATTAAGGTGTAAACAAGACCATATGCCAAAGTCAATAGAACGAATTTTATTTAACACTAGATGTGAAAGAGAGAGAGCGAGAGAGAGTGTGTGAAAGACATAGAAAAGAGGTGGGGGGAGACAAAGGTAGTGACAGAGACAGATTAAGTAGAAAATATCACCACTCTGTGGATCCCAACGGCATCCCATTGATCCTCTCCATCAGGTCTTCTTGGTGGTGAGGGTCCCCCCAAAAAACATAGAGTTCAATGGATTAGTATATGTTTGGGCTTGGAGGGAATGCCCAGGTACCTTCCCTGAGGAGAGGGACAGTTTGACACAGTCTCTTGTAACAGACTCTGGACCTGCTGCATCACTTTGCATCACATGCAGTGCTCTGGTGCAAGGCCTCAGGAATAAGTCTGGGAAGGATTTTGCTGGCCTAAATGAATTTATTATTGTAATATCAATCTTACATCAAGACTCTGTTGATTGCAGGCAACCTTAAACAGTTTATATGTAGAAGAATGTAAGTGAAATGTAGACTATTTTCACTAAAGGTTACACCCAATATGACTTTTAAAACTTAATTGCAATGGTAAGCACCAACAGCAAATCAGAAAAAAACCTCTGTTTTGCTGCCATCAGCCCCAAGTTCCCCATATCAACACTCAGAATTGCCCCTCTGTGCACAGCAAAATCATTTACTTCACACCTGCACCCAGTCAGAGTTAGATCCACAAGGTAGGGTTTCTTGCCACAGGTTTCTTGAGGGAACTGGCCTGTTGAATACTCTCTGAGTGCAAGTAGTAAACATGGATGAAATTGCAGCCAGTGTTTTCCACAAAAAATTGTTTGTATGGCATCAGCCTTTCGTAGATGACTGTGGCTAGTTCATCTTCCCAAGAAACAACAAAGACAAACTTTCCTGCCAAGAAAATTCAAACTCTAGTCTTGTCCCACAGCTGTGACAAAAGGATTAAACATTATTTCTTCTTTGCAATGCCATAAGAAAATAAATTAATTTAAAATTCACTGAGCCAGAGGTAGTATGATTTGGTAAACAAGTAGTTTGGATTCTCTCAAAGGGATAGTGAATCATGGACACAAATTTCTACCTAACTTTGTTGTGGATTTTATCCAGTGACTCATTAACACAAAATACAACAGTCCCAAGGCTGGGAGATAAATGGTAGGTTTTAGCTGCTCTGAAGTCTTTATTATATCCAGTTATTAGTTCTCTGAATAAAAGAATATCTCAGTTCACTTTTCAAGAGTGTTGTGAGACATGAGCCTGCAGACATTTCAGAAAGCTTTTGATCCTGCTATCCATTTTTCTAAATTTTCATTTGCACCATACTCTAGCAGTCTGTATTTTAGTGATTACAGCAGTTGTTGACTGGCTTGCCATGTGCTGTACAACACTAAGCCTGGCCAGTCACCACTCACCTCTGTGAAGCAAGCTATGTGTCCACAACCGTATGACTGTGTTAGATTTCCGGTCCACTTCGCACGACTACTCAGGACTTTGTGAGTAACAATCGAACATGTACCTCTGCCCACTGTTTCTTATTTTGAATGTAAGAATATTTTTATATTGCACTGCTGATGAATTGCTAAAATTGTGTGTCTTTCAGTAATAACATTTAAGGTTTGTTAATCTTTTCCTAACACTGTCAATATTTTCATTTACAGCTGGCATTTTCAGAGGTGCAGTGATTTCATCATGTGTAAGATGCTGGCACCCCATTTTGAAACAAGATTTTGCTACAAGCTCTCTCTGGATAGTAATTTTAAGGAAAATAATGAACATTTTTGCCATATGCCTCTCATTTCTTAAATCTCTGTCCTTGAATAAATCTTTTGCTTTTTTTAACTTCTCTCTGCCATTTCCTAGTGTTATCAGGGAGGTAGTTTTGCATCAGATTCTAAATGCATCTGTCCTGGCTAGTTTATTTCCTTAATGGCAGTAAAGATGAAATAGAAACTGTATGTAATGACTTTTCAGTTTTTAACAGAGGCATGAGAAGCAAAAGTGTGGTACCCATCTATTGGAAGCAGAAACTAGAAGGATCTTTATAAATCCAGAGCAGAACTTCAGCTCCTGGAAAAAATACTTGTGTAAGTTATCAAACAATTTGGTAAGCTCCTGCAAAAGAGCAAGGTGATGAGTAAGAGCCTACATGGATCTGCTAAAATCAGGTAGTGTCAGACCCATCTTGTTTTTGTGACAGGGTAAAACACATTGTGAATCTTGAAAGAACAGTGGATGTCAAATATCTTGATTTTAGAAAGGCTTTTGACATTGTTTCACATGACATTTCATAAACAAATTTAGGAATTCTTGTTTTCAGAAAGAATGGATGCAAACTGGTAGGAAAGACAGGGATTATAAAGTGCATTCAGACAGGGATTATTAATGAGAATGGCAGATTACCACAACAATCTGCTCTAATTTTCAGCACTATTTTTAAATATCTATGTTTTAGATAACAAGCATTTAAGAAGAGGGGCTGGCATGTTGCAGAACACTAGTAAGGTAAGTACTGGAGAATAGGCTGGAATATGAAATATTTTCAAAAAAGTGGAGATATGGTCTTAAAAAGATTGGATGCTGTTCAAATAAGGACAAGCACAAGATCATAATAAAGAACAGATCTGACTATTCTAATTGATCAGACTGTGAAAACATACATGACAAGAGACATCACAATCTGCATTCAGGAAAGGCATTTTCAGATAAGGCAAGTGTAAAAGAATGTGTATGCAGAAAGCACTGGTGATGTATACAGTACTGGCCACCCATGTTTTGAAAATATTTATTCATACTGAAGTAGATTTGACACAATAATGCTTCCAGAAGCACGTGGAGAAAAGGCTGACTATTTTGAAGAAGAAAAATGGGTCCCTTTTTTTACCTGCGCAACAAAGGGTAAGAAAAAATATAACTAAGGTGATAAATCATTGCCTAAAATATAAGCATAAACTTCAGGGTAAAAAAAAAAGGCCTTATTTTAGGTAAAGGATGATGTTGACACAAGAAAATGATGAATTTAATCTGCCCATAAATTAAATTAGGTTGTAAATTATAACAGTTCTAACCATCAGAAGAGTGACATT
>VXBT01004279.1:1526-108113 GCA_013400235.1 Oriolus oriolus | reverse complement strand
GGGGGGGGTGGAGGGGGCGGGGGGGGAATTCAAACCTAATAAACTGATTAAGTTCTATCTTGAAGCTAGTTAAAGGAATTGTGATGAAACAATTGCCTGCTGTAACAGCTGGGACTGGTCTTCATGCTTCAGGAGAGCCCTTACAGTTCCAAATGCTTCATCTTACACCTAAATTTAAAGTAAGTATATACAGTAGCTGTTAAACTTCTTTTAGCAGTATGAACATATATGCCTGCAGTAATAAAAATCTGTGTTCTTTGTTACTCCCTAACACCTCCCTGTGAGAGCAGTCTGGAGTCAGGCCTCTGACATGCCACAGACTTCAGGGGATAGCATCCTTTGGCATCTCACCACCATCCCTGCACTGACTTCAGCAGCACTGAGTAGCAGCTCTGGCCTCCTGTGCAAACTATCCCAAACCAATCCCTTTGTTAACTGCCTCACATGAGTTCTCAGATCTGATGGCAGCACTCCTGATTGTGCATGCTCCCTGGACCCAAGCTAAATAGGAATGTGAATCTGCTAGGTCTACCTGGGAGAGGGCTGCGCAGTACCTACTGGTTTAGTAGAATCCTTCTCACATTATGTTTTGGTTCCCGTTGCAGCTAGCTGGGTCCAGCTCCTGCTCCTTTCTCCTGTGCTGTGAGCCAAAGGTGCCTGAGTGTGCCTTCCTGGGCATAGATTACACACCATGGAGATCTATGCTACTGCAATTAGACTGTTTTTGATGAGCAGGATACACAGATTAAAAGTGAGGAAGTGAAGGGCGTCATAGAGGAAGCTGCTTATTGATAATATGACCTGATCTTCTCAGTTAACATCTCCGCTGTCGAATTAGCTGAACACTTGAGAGGGTTGGAACAAGTGTTGCCATTCCAGTTAAAGAAGAGCTCCTTCAGCTGTCCCTTCAGGTCAGAAATTTACAGTCAACTTTGTTACTTCTGTTTCAATTTTGAGAAGAGTGACTGGTGCAAAAAATATCTTTTTATTTTCAGTTCAAGAGGCATTAGAAAGTTATGAGAGACATTACACTTTTGAAGTTTGAGAAGAACTTTCTGAACATTAATGAATAATTAGCGTCTCAAATGATACACATTTTTAGTAAGCATCTATTGTTAAGTTGATACAACAATGAAAATATTAACTCTCCTTGTTACATCGAAATGCAAAACTTCTTACTAGATACGTAACTTGCAAATGTAAAACTCAAATATATATTCTTAAAAATATAAGAAGTAAACAAGATGCAAATAACTGGACATAGCCAAAACATGTTCAATATACTCACAAGGCTGTCTTTAAAAACAAAGACTTTGAAATAAAAAATAATAGTAAAATATTCTTGAAGTCTTTTGGTGGAATTTAAACTAATGTAACTCACAGTGGAGGACACTATTTGTTGCTTCTGAGACTACAGTTAGAAATTATTCATTCTTACATTCTATACCTGAAGCACTTCAAAGTTTCAATTACAGATTTATCGCTATTTCATGCAAAGTAATGAAAAAAAAAAAAATACACACCCCTCCAGTACTTATATACCTATTTCAAAGTATAGAGGGAAAGCATAAAGAAACTTTGAACAAAACAGTTGTTCCGAATTTATATTTCTGATGTTCTAGAACTAGGAATTTTTTTGACATACCAAACCTCTGCCTGATTTACAGAAAATGGAAGTCTCCAAGAATATCTGCAAATAGACTGACCTCTTATATAGTTAAATAAGGAATTAAAATAATCATTTGGAGTACCATAATCCTCAAGGAGAATACATGCATACGTCCATGAACAGAGAGAGAAAGAAGTATCTCTTAAAACTGTCAGTAATGACAAACTGAGTGTTGCAATGTGCAATAATATGAAAGATCAGATTAATGTATAATTTGATTTTCCTGTTGAGATTTACCATCTGTAGATGCATTGAACAATGCCAACACCTCTGTGGATTGGTTGGTCACTGGAACAGGTTTCCCAGGAAAGTGGTCATGGCAGCAAGCTTGCCAGAGTTTAAGGAGCGACTGGATGCTGCTTTTAGTTTATCGTTTCAGGCAGTCCTGAGAGCAGCAGGGAGCTGGACCGCATTATCCTTATGAGTCCCTTACAACTTGAAATATTTTATGATCCTATTATTCCGCAGTGAATTCTCATGTTTTCCAGAGAATGGAGAGAAATGATTTTTTAATCTTTGCTGAAGAAAAGGTTATTTAATTTCTCAATATATCCTTTAGAGCTGATAAAAACAAGTAAAGGAAATATATAGCTTGGAGCATCTGAGAACACTAGTGGTATTCATATGGCATAAATACAGTGTGAATATAATACCAACATTCTTGTTAAAACCACAGACAACTAAGCACCTGTTATTGTCCTGTTTAATTAGTATACACTTTTCATCAAGAGTTAATAGAAAATGTAGAGGAACTGATGATTTTCACATATATGCTGGGGTAAGTAAAGAATTGTTCTGTTATATACAGCTTGTAAAATAGTTCTGAGAGGAGATTAAAGTCCAAAATAATGTAACAGAACAGGGTGTAAATGTGGGAGACTGCATTTTGAACACAGTACATTTTCTCAGACAGGTGTTTTTTTAAAGAGTACTTTGAAAAATTACTTGATTCTTGGAATGTTTATGCTCTTAAGACTTCCCTAGTTGGAATCCATGCCTCTTGAAGCAAATGATAAATTTCCCATTCATCCAACTCTGTTCTAAATTTTTTGCAAATCCTACTCAGAACACACTGTTCTCAGACATTGCTTTGAGGAGCTGCCTAATCTGGCAGCCTGACAGAGGAAAGATGTTCCAGCTTTGTGCTTCCAAGTCCAGCTTCCCAGTAGGCACACATGCACACATGCACCCAGGACATGCACACATGTATGCATCCCTGTGTGCATGTAGATCAAAACAGACAGAAGCCACAGCACTCAGGAATCATAAACAGCACAGAAGGACTCATCCTGCTCCCCATTCTGGCTAATCAGGATGAAAGCCTGTTAGTGGAAAATGGGCATGTACAACTTGGAGCCCTGCAGAAGCTGAGCTCAAGCACTCAGGCTGCCCAGTAGCTGCCCTGGATCACAGCCTTCCCAGTTGCTGGCACCTGAATACAGAAGCCTCTGGGACCGCAGCCTCCATCCAGCTGCTGGTACTCCAGCCTGCATGCAAAGACATGCTGACACATTCCCACACACAGTACAGATTGCTCCAGTAACCATCCTTGCACACTCAGCTTGTTCATTAGCTGGCCTTAGACCCCTGACCCAGCTGCCCCACATATAGACATACAAAAGCCATGCTGTACTACCTGGTTCAAAGGTATAAACCCACCCTGGTGCACAGCTATGACCAGCTCAGACTCTGTGGTTTCTCCAGTACCTGGCATGGACCCTCTAGTCCCTGAGGTAACCAACTTTCAGTCTCCCTTGTCTCTCCAGGGTGCAGCCCAGATTCTGAGGCCTCTCTAATACTCAGCTGCTGAACCTCTTCTACTTACTGGCTGGTCTATCTTGATTTACACCAGTGATTAGACATTGAAACACACACCTGAACACAATGAGCCCCTTTTGTGATCTCTCCAGTTGCTCCCACCCCAGACACCCAGGCCCTGAGACCTCTGGTCCCACTCCTGCTGCTGCACTCAAATCCCCAGACACATGTGCACGTGGGACAGAGATCCCTGCACCTGGGAAAGTAGTTAGAAATGGAGTGTAATGAGAGGACAAGACAGACTCTTTGAAACTCTCCTTGCCTTTGCAGAAGGGTTTTCCTGACATCTAGTAACACCTCCCATATTCCGAAAGGCTGTTATCACCTTCCACTGATTGAAGAAAGGATTAGGTTGGTGGCCACTCTGGGGCCATGGGCTGAGGCTCTCCTATGACTCTCTTGGGGAGGAGCCATCTCAGGGTTTCCTTTTGCTCTGATGAGGTTGTTGAAGTTCCCCCAACTGTCATTGTTCCTCTGGGCTCCTTTGGGTTCATGGACATGTGCCTTTTATCACATAAACTAACCATTACACGCCCAACTCTGATACATACCCTTCAGTTTTCAGCACAAAGAATTTTTTAGAGATTCAACAACAACAAATATTTCCCTTTAGAAAATCAAATTTTGAAAGAAATTTAAAGTTAAGGAGGTAGTACAGTGAGGAAGTACAATTTATGAGAAAGATAGATTGAAAATTTTTATTACATCAGAAGCTACAAGCAAAACTCATGTCAGTAATTGAAAAGAGGGACATAGAGTGTACTAAAATCTAGTATTTCTAAATAAGCAGGTAAAAAATATGTAAGTAGTAAAAGGACAAAAATCAGCATGTTTAGGGGGTATTTCTAATAAATACTTTGAAATAAAGAATAAAAAACCACACAAGGCAAGTTAAAATTATTACAATGATTTATTCACATTGTACTAGAATCTGATAAGAGAATAAAAAAGAACTTTGATGTGAAAGATACTAAGGAATTTAGCCAAATATAGATGTATCAAAGCTCACTGTTTGCTTATGTTAAGGCTCAACAGGATAACAAAAGCGAGGATGGCACTGCAGAGAAGAAGGATTGTTAGACAGTTATTGAGGGCTTAACATAAGTGAGATTTCTTCACAAGTATGTATGGTAACATATAAGCATTCATTGGTCTGGTGCCTGTAAGGAGTAAGTACATTATACTAAATACGAGCAAACTTCATGTGAAGACAATGGAAATTGTCAGTAGCTGACATTGGCCAACCCTGATGACTTCGCTGTGGGACTTTTTCAGTAGAGAAGAGAGTTAAATCCCTTCTTCCCCAAATGTCTGTCATAAAAGGTCAGTGTCACTAAGCACAAGTCTGCCCCACGGCAGTGTGGAGTGGTGTGAGCCACTTGCTGTGCTGAGCCTGGGCTGTGACAGGCCACAGGCAAAGATGCCTTGGCCAACAGTAATGGGAATCTCAAGGCTGATGGCAGCTTGTGGCAGGCAGTGAGATACCCATCTGTGACCTATTAGCCAAACCAAACCAAAACTCCTACAAATCCTACTTAAAAATTATCTGTTTCAGAAATTAAGCATACAGTTCAGAAAGATGTTGCAACTATGTAGGCTTTCTGGTGCTTGCCTTTGTCTCTTTTTTTTGTACAATCTACACTTTTCTGTCCAAGTTTTGTGTATATCACTCGGTGTGCTCACTCAAGGCTGAGATTAGTCTCCCTGCAACTGACAATGAGCTGCTAGTATCCTCTGTAACAGAGACACTTCGACTGATAAAGCTGCAGGAATGGGTATGACTGATGGGAAGTTCAGAAACCAGCCTGGTATAATTCCATTACTTTCACTGTGAAAGCAGACTAGTAAATAGATACAAAAGAAATTGCCATGAAGAAAAATACTGAGCAGAAAATGAACGGGAAAAGGGACAACAAGTTAGCAGGATAAAATTTATCCAAAGTTATTCTACAGCACTTTCTTTACAAATTATTTACACAGTGATGAGTGTGATTTGGACTATATCAGGAATATTTGCAGCTATAATGGGGAGGAGTTATTTTATAGAATATAAAAAGACAGTAAGCCTCCCAGAATATTATTCCTATAGGGCAGGTAGGACCTATCTGCTAAACTTCAACTGCATTGAAGTTCAACAGAGGAAATAAGTACTATGGAAAGAATTGTCTGTTATTTCAGAAGACTGAGTTGCTCGTCAGCTGTTCTTTCACTACATAAACCTAGTATTTTCACAAGGTGGACACATCTTATGTATGATAACACAAAGATTTAACCATTTTCTTTGTCAGTTCTAAAATCCCAACTTTATTCACTTCTCTGTCTCTGAAAGGTAAAACTGTTGTTCAGAACTGGAGGAAAGAAAACTGACTTTTGAACATGAGGAAAATTTAGTCAAAGGTGCAAAACTGCTTAAAATCAATGGAGCACTTTCCACGGACATTTCATATGTGATAATGAAAAAGAAACAATGAAACTACTTGCACTTAATGTAGTAGAGACTGTTGAAGAAAACTGTCCTAGAAACGTCTTTAACAAAATCATAGAGATTAAGGTATAGCTATAAGGGAATTTCAAGTGATGAGTATGATCACTTAAATAAATCTTAAAAACAAATCTGAAACTACATTAATTAAAATTACAGTAGTATTAGTTCTGAAATGGGCCCACTAGAAAAATCCTAAAACTGCCAGCACTCTAGCTCAGATTCCACTGACATTCTCTTCATTAATACTCTTCAGATGACGTTAATATTTCTGCAGCTTCAGACCAAAATTTAGCCTGTCAGTTGAGGACATTTAAATAGCTCTACTTATCTATTTGTCATTTTTATTTAGTAATTGGCAAAACATTAAATTTTTGAGATTTCAAGCACTTTTATAGCATCTTAAGTCTGAAAAGTAAAATTTGGTAGACAGACTGTAAAACTTCAGTTGCTCTTCTTAATTGTATTACTTTCCTAAACTGTGCAGCTGTGTAAGAGGCTTTCAAAAGAGTTCTTGAACATGCAGTTGAAGCTGCTTAGCATAGCATTTGTCCATTGTATCTTTGGAGCATCACTGCCGTGCTTAAACGCTAATAGGCAGAATATGTATTTGCATAACTCCTGGGGTTTTTGGGTTTTTTGCCAGTCTAAAATGGTTACACAACACTGGAACATTTTCATAGGTTCGTCTGAGGTAAATGTTGGAGCTGTTGTTCCAACTCTGCCCATATTAACTTGATGCATGGTAGAAACATTGTTGTAGTATTCTGTGCAATGACCTGATTAGTAAAGCATAGGCAGAAGATTGAGGGCGAAGTGATAATTTCTATTAGTTTTTTAAGTGTACAAGAGACATTATTAGCTGTAGATATGGTAGGAACAAAGAAAAATACTTTTTGTCATCTTGTCAAATCGGTTCAAGAGCAAACACAAAACAGTTCAAGTGCTTTCCATGATATATGAATTTTCATTTTGAGCAGCTTTGCACAACTCTGTGCTGAGCGTTATGTTTGAGAGGCTATTATGAACATCACATGGACTGGTTGTTTTGTTGTGTAGCTTCTGATATGACACAGGGTCGATTTTTATTTGAGAGTTCACAACTGATTTTGTGGACTTCACCTACGAAGGAATGCAAACCTCTGTCAGACACCATGATTCCGAGCATGTCCTGAACACTGTCTAGCAATAAATTAAAATGAGGGAAAAATAAGGGAGAAGCATAAGGCCTCATCAGAGTGGAAACACTTTTTAAATACACAGGGTATGTGATTAAGTTTTAAACAGTAATTTTTTTTCTGCAATTGAAAGTTACCAACGCTAGGGTTAATAATCAGAAGTTATCTTTGTGTCTGACAGTAAGTGGATCTGAAATAATTGACCTAAAAGACATTTTTATTCTCAGGAGACCTTCCTTAGTATCCTATATCCTATCTGGGCTATGCAGTAAATCTTTCTTGCTTGATGCCTCATTCTTCAATGTGCTGGCATGCTGGGATGCCCCTCTAAGGCACCAGCTCTCCCTGTGCAGCCTGTGTTCTTTACTGCAAAGTGACACAGATTCAGCGGGAGTGTTGAAAAAGCAACAGTTTTGATAAAGACTGCATTTTCTCTAAAAATGAGATTGCAGTTTGAATACCTGATATTTCAGCAGATATGCTATGGGACCTGTGTGTCTAATAATAAAAAAGGTGATATTATATCTTCCTTACATTGGGATCTCTTCCATTTTTTACAGGTTCTCAGACTCAGGAGGATTAATGGACACTGGACTTCAAGAGGATAGAGGCACCCAGACCTTTAATGATAAACTCCAATCCTATGTATTTCCAATGGGGAATCTCTAGGCAGCTGCTCACCAGTGAGCTGATGTTCTGCAACATGATTCAGAGACACCAAACTCCACAAATGGACTAAACAGGAAACTTTGGTACTTAACCTCCTCAGTATTTCATTCTGTGCCTACCTCAGAAGCCCTGTGGCCATGTTGCACAAGTATTTATGAAGCTCTATATACAGCTAGTTCCTCTTGGAAGGATTAGGCGTTAGGCTCAGCAGCATTTATAGATCATAGGTCATAGAAAAGCTTGGGTTGGGAGGAACCTTAAAGAGCATCTTCCAACCCTCTCCCAGGAAGGCACATACACCTTCCACTAGACAAGATGTTGTTCAGAGCCCCATCCAACCTGGCCTTGAACACTTTCAGGGATGAGGCAGCTACCTGTTCCAGTGCCTCGCTACCTTCACAATAAATAATTTCTTCCTAATGTCTAATCCAAAACCACTCTTTCAATTTAAAGCCATTGCCTCTTGTTCTGTCACTACATGCTCTTGTAAATGGACTCTCTCTATCCTTCTTGTAGGCTCCCTCCTAGTTTTGTCACCCTGAAACCTTCTCTCCTCCAGGCTGAGAGAGAAGCCTCAATCCCAATTCTCCCAGTCTTTCCTCCTAGGAGAGGTGCTCCATCCTTTTAATCATCCTGTGGCCCTCCTCTAGATTAAATCTTAAAACTTATATTCTGAACTTCTCATAAATTAATAGTTACGAACCTCAGCAATCCTGAGACTTCTCATTGTTGCTTATAAAGTAAGTTGTAATGTTGCTAATTCATTTTTGCAATTCCATCTCATCTTTTAGTCCTGCACAAAAGTTTATGCCATTTGCTGCCATTTGTTGTCTCCATTCACATCGAACCTTGGACTGTTTTATGACCTCTTCACAACAGCAAGAGGTACAAACCTAAGCTGAACCTTAATTCAACATGTTCTAAAACTTTTTCTCAGATATAGGGACTACATGCTATTTTGTTATTATTATGCAAACCTACTCTCTATGAATATTCTCAGCTACTAAATCTAATAGGAACAGTAGAGGTCTACAACTGGATTTATTTTCCTCCCTGAAATTTTTTTAATGTCTGCTGAACTACCAGTTCAGGAGCACTTAAGGATTTCGAGACATTTAGAGGCACTTACTTATTTATTTTAGTTATTACCACTAGAAGAAGTAAAAAATGTGAAAAGTCAGATAATCTGAAAAAAAAATCTATTTTTCCTGTATTTCTATAGAGGTATGGGAGCACAAGTGATAATACAATTTGGAAGAATTCTCAGATTTGAAAAAAATATCCCCAAATCTTTTGAGTAATCCATGACATGTCATGATGACTTAAAAGACATTGACAAAAATAACTTTATCTATGAGTAATGCACCAGTAGTTTTGAGAGGCCCTGAATATAAAAGTTCCATTTTAAGAGTTGATATCAAACATGCAGATTTAAAGGGGCTTCAATAAACATTTGAGCATTCTCCATCCATCTATCAATTACCTTCCTCAAACATTATGATATTTGAATAGGGCTGATACTGCTGCCACATCATGTCAGGTCTTATTTTGCTATCGGGGCTGCAATACTCTGCCACCACTCACTGGTTCAATTAGATCTCCACTGCATATAATAAGAGAGACACAACTGAGAGGCATCAGGAAAACTAAGTGTAGGGACCAAAGTCTTTGATGGTTTCATCACAATTTACTGACTGTTGAGCAGGGCTTAGTTTAGCATTAATGTTTAGAATTAGATTTGGCTTGTGAGGGAGTGTTATGCTTGGAGAAATCTGAATGAAGAAGCAGTCAGACATATTTTAAAATAGAAAGTCACAAAGTCAGGGTTTGCAAGGAGCAAAATCCTACAGAAAAGAAACTTTTGTTCCCCTATCAGAAAAATGAAGCAAACCTCACAGTGTTTCAGCCATACTTCTGAGCCAGACAATAAACATTCTGTGAACGAACATTCTTTACATTTTTCCATGTTGAGAAAAGACTTTTAAGTCTTTGTGATGCTGTATACGAGAAAAGTGTGAATTCCAAATGAAAGGCAGCAAGGTGTGATGCCTGTGGTTCCCTGTATCTCTGTTCACTCATAGCACATGAAATTGACACTGAACAAGAAAATTCTGCCAAAATTAGTCCATGAAACATTAAAATGCTGCTTATTTCAGTGGGTCATATACTATGGCATCCTGTTATGGAGTTACTCTAACACTACTCTGAAGCATTTCTCTGAACCAATACAAGTCAGCTCCTTTGCAGACAGATTTTTCCCATTAGATTTTGAATAAACGCTGCAGTTTAAAATTTTATGGATTCACTCTTTTTGTTCTCTCATATCCTTTCTACTCCATCTTCCCTCTCTTCTTACTGCACCTTGTTCTGATCCATCCCCTTCTGACTCTTAGTCTGTTACTCAGTAATCAGTTACTCACTGGGCACTTACCTTTGCAGTTGGTTCCAGCCACTTTCAGTAGACACACCAGAGGACACAGCTGAGCCCTTCTGTCAGGCTGGTGGCACTTCTGTGAAAACATATTTAGGAAAGGAGAGAGAACACCAATTAAAAATATCGGTGCAACCAGAGCTGTAGGAGGTGATCCACAGTGGAACTGGTAACACCCCAAGAGGGGCCATAGTCCATGGATAAGCCCCAGAGGAACTAAATTCTCTGGAGGACCCATCCCAGTGCAGTGGAAATTGGCTGTGTGGGTTCTTGGCTGCCAGCTAGCAACAGACCACAAAGTAAATTTTGCATTTATGAATTCTGGTTTCTTTCCTCTCTGGTTTAATTATCTTCTTTGTAAGAGTCTGTATGAAGCACTCTCATTCTTTAAAAAAAATCCATGTCCACTGTATTCAAGAGGTTAAAAACAAATCCAGTAAAGATACTCATGCTTTCTTCAACCTCGTTTTCTTCTTCACAGCTAACTTACAAGTTCAATTTTGAGCTGCTTAAAATCTGTATTCAGCTCTACCACTGTCACTGGGCAAGTAAATCCCACCCCACAAAAAGCAAAAGACAAAAAATATAAATTGGGGAATTAAAATCATATGAGTTCTATTGTGGAAAAAAAAAATACAATTTTGAACAAAAAATATGTACACTGACTGCCAAATAAAGGCACCATAGTAATGTAGGACTAGTGGGATGATTATGACTGCAAAAGTATTAGGTTGATGGATGCATGTTTTGCTGTAGAATTGTTTCAGAAATGCTCAAAGCAAAGGAATAGGTCCAAGTGTTTCTTGTCTATTTTTCTGCCCAATAAGAAATGCCAGCTATAATAGTAATGAAAAGCATATTTTTAAATGGGGGAAACAATCGCAATGTAAAATATAACTTCTGACTTCTAGTCATTTTCATTGCATACCTTTAAAATTGAAGAATGTTTCTTACTTAACTAAAGCAATACTCCTCATATAATTTAAAATAGCAAGGGAATGCTATGGTATTCTGGAGGCGTTTCTGTATTTTTCTCTTTTTGCAAAGTCAATCATTCTGCTCCTGATATTATATATATATATATATAAAAAACAATCTGAGTCAGAGGGATTCAATTTATAGAGAAAGAGCTACACTCTCAGTGTTACTCTTTTCTCACAATCAGAACAGCCCTTCACTGTTCCTGTGAAGTTCAATATTTATTAGAGAACTGTGGGAATGAAAAAGGCCAAATGTCCTGTAAAAATGAATTTATGCAGATGAAAGAATATTAGACTAATATTTCTGAACTTAAACTCTGGCAGCTTGGTGCTTAATGAGAAAACTGTGCTCAAAGATTTTCTCTCATTCACCATTCAGGCTTTGAAGAAAGTTTTCTGGGTTAGATCCAAAAAAAGGACCTGAAGTGGGGCTTAGTGAGATTTAACAATGAAGTCTAAATCATCAGCTGAAAAGCGCTGGTTGGGAGCTGTTGTATAACCTCCACAGGTCTGTATGTTTTCTTAGGGGTCCTTCTTGCCACAGAAGCAAGAAAGTCCTTCCAGAAGGGAGTCACAACACTTTTAACTAACTGTCCACACTGAATTATTTCTGAAGGAAATTGCTTTTTCATTGGCTATGTCAGAAGCCTACACAGGTCAGGTCCAGCAAATTTAGGTTAGCTATAATGTCTAGAAGATGTGACTTTGTGCACAACCTGAACGCTTTGCATCACCACAGTGATGCAAACTTTAGTTCAAACATAAATTTATTCTATCCGCCATCCCTAAAATCTGATGTTTATAGCTGGAATAACAGAATCATAGAACTGCTTAGGCTGGAAGGCACCTCTCAAGATCATCTGGTCCAAACCTCTTCTCAAGAGGGCTCATTTGGAGCAAGTTGACCATGTCCAATCTGGTTTTTAATATCTTCTTGAATGGAGACTTCACAACCTTCAATATATTTCCAGTTTGTTTAAGTACTCCCTGGTCTTGCCCTTTCTCACTGAGGGTAAGGAAGTCTTTTTTGCTCCAGAGTTTCCCTGTGATCTCAGGTGATTTTTGCTCCTGAATGCAGTTCTTACTGGTAAAGACTGAGGCAGAAAAGCCTTTGAGTACCTCTGTATGTTCCATGTTACCTGTCGCCGAATTCCATGCCCCATTCAGAAGAACTGTAGGATCCTTTCTTTTTGGCTTTGCTGGATTCAACTCCAGGAAAGCCAGCTCTTAGCTTCCCAAGCCCTATCCCTACAAGATTGGACAGCAACTGTCAACTCCTTCTGGGTCACCTGCCCCTGTGTTCAACTCTGATATACCTTTTTATGCAAGTTCAGTTAAAAGCCCCTTGCTCATCCATGCAGCCCACATGCTGTCTTTATTGCCTGCTTGTCTGTATGACTCTTTCTTAAGGTTGGAGGAAGTGATCCTTGAATATCAACCAGATCTCCTGAAACTCTCTTCTCTCTCAGACTCTGTCCCAGGAGATCTTCAATCAGGTCCCTGAAGAGACCAAAGTCTGCTCTCCAAAAAGCCAGGATTGCAGACCTGCCTTTTGTATTACTCCCTCCTTTTAGGATCTTGAGCATCAGCACTGCAATCAAGGCTGTCTCTGACTTTCACACACTAACCAGTTCTTCCTTGTTTGTAAGTATCAGGTCCAGGAGAGATCCTTTCCTTACATGTGCCAGGAATAAGAACAGGCAATAACAGTGTGACCAATTTTTTTCTGTTCTCTTCTTTTCCCAAAAACAGCAATATCCATTACTGAATAATCTATTACTTCGAGAACCAGATTCAATTTTCTTTTTAATCTGAGGGTTTTCAAAGAACTTATTCAATCTAATCAGTTATGTACCTAACTTCTAAATTATTTTTAAAACAATGATATTGTCATGATATAATTTCTTTCTTTTTAAAGAGCAAAATTTATTCCAGTTTTGGAAAGGTTTAGCTGGAAGGTGCTATCCCACAGAAAGGATTACTCTCAGGAGAGGGCCGGTCAAGGAACATTTATAGAGTTACACTCTAATTTATACCTATTTATGTCTTTAATTAGGCTATGAAATTGCCTATTGAACATCTTTCTTCCCAAGCTGATGCTCTGGACCTAACACAATGACCAGTCTTAAACAGACAATCAGCAAATTAAATGTTATTAACTAACTCTATAGAGAAAAGTAAAGCTAAGATAAAAATTATTTTGCAAAATAATGACATTAAGAATTAGATCCATAGGATTCTGGGTTTTGGGTTTGTTTTGTTTTGTTTTGTTTTGTTTTGCTTTTGCAAAGAATAAGGTAAACAAGCCTTGGCACATTTGGAAAGAGAATAGAGCTTATCATTTATCTGTATCTGAACCAGTCACTGAACAATTGCTTAACAGACAACAGAGAGGTACATCAATCTCTAAGGTGTAATTCATCTGACCTAATTTGGGAATCTACATTAAGCAGTGGTGAGCTGCATTCTAGAAATACTTGTTTTTCTCCTTTGGCTATAATGGGAATATACACTTCTGTCTCAGGCATAGACAGATGTGTATTGCAGATGCTTACATCAGATCAGATGAATCCCATGCTGGATGTACGAATGAAGTATGGTCAGCAAGTCAAGCAGCTCCTAAAATAACAAGAGAATGTAAACTACATCCTTGTGCTGCTATGATCTAATGAAAGCCGGTAAGCGCTGATGATACTCAGAGCTTCTACTGTGTAACGGTGGAATAAACAGATAAAGGAAATATAAAAATAGGAGTTATTGCTTAGGTCTCCATGGAAGATGGAGATAAAAAATGGCATTTGTTTTCTCAGAGTATCCTGTCTGTCTGTGTAGTAAGAACAGAAGTGGTACAAAGAAAACCATTTATATGATCTAGCGAATTGGGTTTCCTGGAAGAGTCCAAATAAAAGTAAGTGTAAAATGACCACTTTTAAGCAGCCATAATAGTTAAATAAATGTCATTAAACCACCACTTGATCACACCCTTTACAGGAAAAATCCAGGAACATGTAAAATAGTTTATTTAATCTTACTGTTCCTGCCAGCCCTTTCCACACCAAATACATATACTCCAAGGGTATTTTCAAACCATGTAAATGACAAAGATGGAAAGAACAGAAGAAATTACTCTTGGTTATTTTAGGAATACTGAACTCAAATACTGCCTTAAAATTGCCTCACTCTTAGTCATCTCTTTTATTATTTTCCTTTTTCAGGCATTTTAATATCCAAGCACTTCATTATTTAAGTATCTGTTATTTTTCCCTGTCATCCCTACAGCACTTGGCAGGCTGTAAACCTATGTGACTTCATAGACAAGGCAGCTTTGTGATGCTACCAAGAGCTCACTCCAATTTTTCTCTGCGTCTATAACATTTTTCCAAGCTTTTCTAGAATATATAATAATAGAGTAAGAAGACTTATATTTCAGTGAAATATTTTATCCCCGTGGAAGGGCATTTTTTATTTATTTTTAATTTTGTCCTGGTTTTTTGGGGGGTGGGGTTTTGCCTTTTTTTGTGTGTGTATTGGTTGGGTTTCTGGTGTTCCATTTTTTTTCCCTGAGAAGCAGGCAATGCCATTTTCAGTGACATGTATATTGCTGCTACAAGGGAACCTAATCTGGAACACTGAGTACCCCAGCTGGAGTGTAAGAAATTTTTAGAGTGGCCAATGAGTGCTTGAGAAGTAATCTCAACTGACAGTTCAGAATCCCTACTACTACTACAAACCATAGTAAGTCATAGAAAATCTTCAGTTAAATAATCAGTGTCTTCTTTAGTACACCATCTGCATCTCTGTTATTAAACCACATTTAACAGTTATCTAGAAAAAGTGCCAAAAGTCACAGCTGGCATAATTCCACCAAACTAGCTAATTTGCGGTAAGAATAACATTTTTGGTGGGAGCAATAAACAATATCACGTAGAAAACTCTGTCAGAGAAAAAAATACAGATTTTTTTAGAGGCTGTGTTTTAAAGCTAGCATCAGAGCTCCTTTCCATTGCATGGTTATACCAAGCTTTTTTTTCACTCTGTATTTAACAGCATACCAAGCTGTTGACCTATAACCTAAGCAAATGAATCATGGACACTGCATGACTACATGAAAAAAATTAAGTCTGTATCTTCAGTCATTTAAACACTTAGAAAAATACGTTGCAATTTCTGTTAAGACAAGTATTACTGCTTAATTGCTTATAATTTGAAGTTCTTTGGGGTCTTTTTTTCTTATGAATAATTAAAGTCATTAATCATGCTGTCTCATAGTTTTCTTTATTAGAAATGCAATGATTGGAGATCGTGTATTCAGAATACTTTGAGACGTGGACTTAGAATAGAATCACCAGTCTGTTTCATAGTAAAATTTAAATTTACTTTAAATACTTGCTGCCATATTTCTAAAGAACACTATCAAGTTTTCATTGAGAGTTGATGACTTGTTGGGGCTTTTTTTCCCCAATACTCAAGTTGTGGACATTCCTAAACTTTTTTCAAGGAACAACACAGTTTAGAAGTCTAACATTACTTTGTCATTTCTTCATATTTCACCACTTAAGTAGCATAACTCCACACACATATTTTCTACAGATATAATGTATATATCATAAAAAGATCTTGGGAACATATACAGTTAAATGTGTGCACTCATAGTGAAGTCCTATAGCCGGGCTGAGTGGAAGAAGAATGGCTTGGTAATGTCCTTTATTTATACTGGGCATGGATGTAAGGATTCCTGGGACAGCTTCTCTGCACTTACACCCATGCCGCATGGAATGTAAGTTACTTTCCTCTGTGAAATTCACACACATACTGACAACACAATTTTATGGTTTGCGCATTTATAATCAGCTGAATGTGAAAAACTGATGTTTTCGTGTTTAGGGATTTTTTAAATCTCTTTTATATTGCTATTGTCCACGGAAGACCATAATGGTATGTGAATATTGCTTAGAAAAAAAATGGAAGCTATATTTGTGAATAAACAGTAATAAATTCAGTCATAAAATATCTGTGTAAAGGAAAAAAGTAGGATCCTTCTTGCAAAAGACTAGTAAACATGAGCGAAATATTCCAGATCTTCAGCCATTCAGTAACTGTTTGTACACGTAGCAGTGGGATAACACATCCCTGAAGGAAATAGCAAGGAGGTTCAGCAGGAGCACTTAGCTGAGGATAAAAGGCCTCATGGGCTGCTCTGCAGTCTCCTACTCCTTTCATGTGAATGCAAAGTCACACTGTAATTATAGCCAGTAATTTAAGTTCCAGACCATTTTCATATTTTGTTAATTTTTTGCTACATTGTAAGCACTCTAAAAAACAGACTGCATCTTCATAAATATTAAAAATAAACTGAAGTAATTTCATTTATTAATTCTTGATCCCAAAATTCTAATCATAAATTTTTGTTGTATTTCTTTTCCTGAGGTTGCTTGCTTGCAATACAAGTGTTAATTTATCAATTGTTCATCTCAGCTGAAAAAGAAAGGGAGAAGGAAAAAAAAAAAGCCTTTTTTCAGAGAAAGTTTGCATGACAATGCAGAGAATAAATATACTTTCCTTTGTAATTCAAAGAATGAACATCCATTACAGGCAATGTTTTGGTTCAAAATAACATCCAAACGAGAAAAGAAAAATAGACTTATTCAAAATGTAGATTGTATTAAAGTTGAAGACAATAAATCAAAAGTGGTAAATGTACCAACAAAATGCATAAAAGACAAAATCTGCAAATATGCAAATTGGAGATTTGTATTATAAATGCTGCAAAGCAAAAGAAAAACTTGTATCACAGGAGAAAATTTGTACTGCAGAAGAAACCAATTCATTGTTACACCTTGTCAGTGCACCTCCCAGTAAAGGAATTAGAGATGGGAAAAGTAACTTCTGATTTCTTGGTAGAGGCAAGCATTTGATTTATTGGCAAGCATCAAAACGCAGATGTGCCCACTGACTGAAGGTATGAATCGTTCTCATTGTGTAACAGCACTGAGAAAAGACTTCAACAGAGGGTCTGCCAGAGCTTAGGTTTGTGGGCAGACTGAGCCTGGCAGATTCTTTTTTTGGGAGGGATTGAGATTGCTCAGCTGGGAGCTAGTAGGGAGATCAGGCTTATAGATTGCTTTCAATATTCAAGGAAAGAGGTGGTCTTGTGATCCTGGAGGACTTACTAAAGTTTGATTGTCTCAGGAAGTTACGAAAGCTGCCAATTAGAAAGTCAGAGTGGAAGAAAATTCCTGACTTTGCACCTGTAGCTGGCAAGAGACAGGCAAAGACTTTCCCAGGAGATAACGAGTTTTCTCATTGAGAGTGATTTCTTTGCTCTTTCATCACAACTTTTGAGACTGCTGCAGTGGTCTCCTGAATTATGGAGCATGTCTAATAGTTCCTTGAAGTCCTGCCCATCTTGAGACCTATTACTGCTCCCTGAGCAGCTAAATTCTTCACTGGAGCCTAAAGTTATGGAGCATCAAGCATGACATTTTGTAAATTTTAACTTGTCACACAAATGGTTTTCCTGAATGGATATTCATTGTATGCAGCTCTATACAGTTTCACCCTCGGCTAAAATTATCTTGATGTACAAGTATTTGTGTTCTGGGTTGTGTCTTCTGCCCTAGAAGAAACAGCAAAACATGAAACCCCAATTTGCATACAGGTCCAACATCTGTATTTTTTTTCAAGCCACCCGCATAAAATGCAAGGTTGTTATTTTACACTTGCATTCTGATCCCCAAACTATAGTTCCCTGATGGTATTTTAGTCTTTAAGTACCTAGGAGATGAAAGTCCTATAATTATTGAAAACCTACTGACTAAGCTAAATATTATGTCCTAATATATTTAGTGAATATAGTGAATATTAGTAACTATTCTTGCCTTCTACGTCCTTACAAGCAAAGGGGAGTTCTGAATGCTCAGGCATATATTAAACAATAGTGTTCTTTGCACATACTGTGCTCCTGGAACTGTTCTTGTTAAGGTGAATGAAAACACTACTCTTCTTTTAATGTTTATGGATATAATTATAATATTTCTGATAGAATATTAAAAAAAGAAGAAAGAAATTCCAATAAACAAGCAAACAAATAAATAAACAAACACATGCTATTTATGGAGGTTTTCTTGGCCTTTATAGTGCATTTATTTTCCCATTACGTAAGGCCTAAATTCGGAAAGATGAGGAAAATAACAAATAAGATTTTAAATTCCTAGATAATCACAGATGCATGCTAGCTCTGACGATATAATTAGTTTGTGTCCCTAGAATGAACTCTCACTGATTTATGACACACACTGCTGTATGGGAGTATGTAAGTACAGGAAGATGATAATAGTTTAGTGTCTCAGAAAGTTTCCAATTAAAAGGTTTTAATTTTGTTTAAGTCTGTTTCTAAACTATTAGATTAAAGACAAGGCAAAAAGTATGTTCCGAATAGCCCACATCATCTACATACCAAAAAACAGGGAACGTAAAATCCAAGATTTAGGGAATGCATTTACAAAAGGGAATTGATTGTTTTAAATGATGAGTTTGTGAGAAGAATCTGTAAGAGAAATTACAAAATAATATAGCTACTTTATAAAACACCAGCCACCCAGTCGAGAACCAAAATAGTCTCATACATGTATTTGAGAGAAGAAATACTGCTGCTTGGATGAAGAGTGTGTTTGCTTTAAAGTATTGAAATAAAAGTAAGTTGAATTTTGATTTGCTGTCTTTCATTTGGTTTTGATTTTCCCCCTATACTTCAGAGTAACAGAATAAGGAATAAAAGCATGTATTTACAATCTCCTCTGCAAGTGTTTTACTTTAGTTGGTTCACTGGTTGTTTTTTTTTTTTTCTTTCAGGACCTTTCTGCAGCTGCTTTGAACTGTGCTTCGCGGTCATTGCTTTACCAGTTTGGTGTTAAAAGTTATAGTTTTACTAAAAAAACCCTTATCCTACAGATAATTATGGACAAATGTAAGCAAAAGGTGGTTTGGAAATTCTTATAATGTTCAAAAAATTAGTTTAAAATGTGGGTTTGAATGTAGATGCAAATAACTGCAGGTCTTTGCATAAATTCTTTATACTCATCCATCTCTTAGAGTAACCACGCAACCTGAACTAACACGGTACTATCTCATCTCACAAATCAGTGGCAAATGGACTTCAAGTTAGGACTGCAAGGGGAAAAATCTTGAATAGTATATCTCTGTACCTTGACTCCTATCCATAGTAACATTTGTTGCTTGCTCATATACAGGATCTTGTATCGAAAGGTCAAGCATAATATTGAAACTTAAAAATGGCCTTGAATCTTTCTGATATTTCTAGTGTTCAACTCAACTTTCCCTGGAAAGTTGAACGAGAAAGGCTATGACATTAGAGCCAGAGTTGCAGCACTGGCAGTAACCAGAGATAGTCAACTAAATGTACTGTAGAACAACTTCTCAGAAAAGTTCTATTTCCTATGATTTTATCCTTTCTGCTTCATCCATACATATGCACATCTTATCAAGGATTAGTCCCTCTTTTCCTGCTTTCAGGTATTTAAACCTTACTCTCTACTCTACAGTTCCAAATAAGAAATCACTCAGTCCCCTGATACTATTACCCTTTTTAGCTCTTTCTTCTACTTTCATTTCATCACTTTGACAGCTCAGAGACTTTTGAATGACTGATATATACTGGAGGCAATGGTAGGACTTCCACAACTAAAGTACTGTTCTTTCTCTTATCCAAGTTTTTGAAATTAGAAGAGAAAAAAAGAAAACCCTTTCATCACTAAAAGAGTCAGGAATTTTAAAGCTAAAAAATATTCTCAAAAATGGAAATACCTTGTTGAAATTGTATTAAATCTATTCCTGGATTTAAAAAATGCCCTCATTTTTGTGACAACAGTATGAGGCAGTTTTGATTGAGACCTCTTTAGATAGCTGGAGATGAGTTAGGTGAACTTAACTTCACTCATCTAATTTTGTGTCTTTAGCTGGCTGCCTAAGATAGGAGTCTGTTCATCTTACGCTTCTCTCCATCATTAGTGCAAAAATATATTAATTTCCAAAAAGTGAGTCAGCTTGTGTAAGATATGAATCATTCTGTCAAGATGTCTGTAACTCTCTGTAGGAGACACTTTCAGTTCCAGGGTTCTAAATTAATTGTCTCTGTTGAGTATCTAAGAGAAGGTAGGATGAGCTCAGGTCATTGGTTTAAGAACTTTGGCAAAAAAGAGGGATTACATCCCGCTCTCTGCACATCTAGGCCTGGAGATTAAATTCTCACACCAGTAACATACATATATGCAGAGTTATATAAATATATATATTTATTTTTATAGCTTCAAGCAAAATGGACCAAAATACTGCCACCTTTGTACTGCTGCTACATCCAACAACACCAGCCACACATAAGGAAATCACAAAACATTTGCAATGCAAAAATGTATGCAGATACTCTGGATAAAAAAGGATGATACGGAGATCATTGAAAATGTGGGTGTACATATCTGGAGGAGTCCTGCCTCACATGTAAAATTGCCTGCTTTTGTTAAAGAAAGCTGCTTAATTATAAGTCATACCTAAAAGATCTTTTAAAAAATAATTGGTCAATATGGAATTTATAATATCAGGCAACAGTGACAATATCCTGAGTCACTGGGGACTGAACTAAATAGATAAAAAACAACCAGCTAGCCTGGGAGTGTTGTACATAATCATGTGCAGTCAAGTTCTCCCAAGGAATTTGACTTGTCTCAGAGAGCAACTTGTCTGCTGCGTTGCTGCTTCAAATTCTGCAGAGAATGTGGAATTCTTCTGGCTACTGATGCAATTAATTACCAGTATAGTTAAAGAGAAAAATGTCAATCTGCCACACAGTTGGTTCAAGATACCTGTTCCTTGAAACAACCTTCATCCTACTTTCACTAGGTATTGTATTTCACTATTTTAAGGCATTGGATTTATTCCGCTGCATCTGTCTAAAACTGAAAAGGGTACAATCATTGAATTCAGGTCACCAGTGGTGGCTTTCAGCACAAAAACAAATGAAGACCTTTGGAGGTATAGTATTATGTTTGAAATGAATGGTGCCATGCAAGTCCCTGAAATTTTTGTCTATCAGACAAACATGGGAAATACATCTTATTAAGATTAATGAATTGTCAATGAATTTTCCAGTTCAATGACTTATGTCCACTACATAATTCTAGAAATTAAGCATAACTTACAGAATTTGCTTTCATATACCTGCAATTGCAAGTTTTTTATGAAGACAGCTGCAATATGTGTTGAAATTTCAATTCATTATTATGCGTAAAATAATCTTTTTCACAATTCAAATGCAGAACTCTACAGATTATTAAGAAATAAAACACTAGTTAAGATTTTTTCACGTCTTAGGTATGGCACTAAGCTTGGACTGGATGGTTGGTTGGAGCATTAAGCTTTTTTCCAATAAAGTTCAGAATTTTCTCTATGAGCCTTAATGTGTAATTGCTATTATCTAGTTACTAGTGTTGGGAAAAAGTTCTATGAAGAATATCAAAGTTGAAACACCCATAGGCATATAATGCACAAACCAGCATATTTTCCTACAAGACATATCCTGCTCTTTATGTTCTGGCACTGGCAGTGCAAGACAAGATATTAATTTAGTTTCTGGATGGCTGTTGCAGAGTATCGGACTGCAGAAAATCTACTATAGAAGGAAATAGAGCCAAAAGAAGGGAGGAGTTAAGTTATCAATTAATCTTTGATTGTTGCTTAATCTCAGTGTCTGTTAAGTCTGAGGTGTATTACTGAGGAGTCCTCTTGTTCTTGAAGCTTATACAGAGTTATAAAATGTAGACATTTGCTCTTGAGTTATACACAGTGTAAACCATTTTCTAACAAGTTCCTGGAGCAAAACAACCTCAAATCCCCACACTTTTTTACCGCTACTCATTTTCTTAACCTGTTTTTGAATTTGTCATTAAAGCTACATGAACTGCATTCTGTGTCATCTGCCTCTTCTCAGGACTTTTCAGAAATCAAAGTCGCTATGTTTTCAGAAAGTATACTAAGTTAAATTCTGTGTTCTGCTTCTTTGGTTTTGGACACATAGGAATTTTTATTTTATTAGTAAAGGAACCATATTTTTCTAGGTCCTTATCAACCCTGTTGAGATATATATATATATATATATATATAGATAGATAGATAGATAGATAGATAGATAGATAGATATAGATATATTCAAATAAGCACAAAACAATTTGTCTTTAGATAACTAGTACTGTCTTACTGAGACCGGCCTGTTACAGCACTTGAAGTAAATCAATTAAACTGTTGCTTTCTACATACTACAGAAATAAGGCTGGACTTGAGAAAGAGGGAAAATAAAATCCCAAAGAAACACTGAATTTTTCTAGGGAATATGTAGACAGGGCTTGTGGTTCGATTACATTTCAATGTCAATACCCTCCAATATACAGAACTTCTTACAACCTCAGGATGATGTTAGAGTTAGCATTGCTTGTGGACTCACCAATACAAACCTTGAAACATCTATAATTTTCATTCTATGCAGGCATGTAAATGATACAAAATCAATATTATAATATCTAAGATTTTAGATGATGTCATTTGCATTTGAAAAAATGCAGCTAATCCTATTAAGTGATGACTTTACAACTGTCACTTTATATTCTAAACATGAAACAGATTTCTGTATTACACTCACGTTAGAACTACTTTAGAATAGCATCAGAGATTTTTTTTTAAAGCAGAATAAAGCTGCTGATTTTTTTGAAAGATGTGGGCTGCTTTGAGCACACATATCCAGATCTGTACTTACTTTAGGCATTTATACTGCAGTCGTAGGTCTGGATGGGCAAATAAGTGCAATCACTGGTGCCCCAAAACCTGAATGACTAGACTAATCATAGACATTTTAGTAATTTCTGCAAATTTTCAGTCTTTGGGTAGCCAGGGTACTTTGATGCCAGCTTCCTCTGTTATCTGCAACAGCTCAGAATATAACATAAGGGCCATTTATTTTGTGTTGGTTAAGAATATCTGTTTGTGCTTGCTACTTGATTTAATCATAGCCTTGAATCACATGATTGCCTTCAGAAAGATGCCATGGAAATGAGTCAATTAATATAAATTACCATGGTCTTGTAGGTGTTCGAGAATATTAAATGAGCAAGCTGGCATAAAATACCAACCAGTATCTTTCTTAAAGCTTCCCTAAGGCCATTTGAACTGTTCTTAATGTTTATTTGTCTAGCTGATTGATTATGCCGTTGCTCATTGCAGTGAGTAATGATGGATGAAGGAAAAACTATCTGAGTTTGGTGCCAGGTAATTTGCCACAGTATTGCACAGTTTGGGGTTCTACTGCTTTCAAAGTTCTATCATCTTGTTTGAACAGGAGCAGATTCTAGGATGACTTCTTTTGAGAGAATCTAGTTCCTTTAGCTGGTATGTTTTCAGAAGCTTAAACTCTTGCATCAGTCTGACATAAGTGAAGAGGATGTCACTTTTACTTTGTTTTGGGGCTGTGAAATGTGTGTGGCTTTGTCCTGTTTTGCATAAAAGCTGTGCTTTGGGGATTTGATGGTTGAGTCTCTCCATGAGACAGGAAAAAGGAGGGTCTATCAGCTCTCTGTGAAACTCTAATTCTATATTGGTTTAGATGTCAGCACTGATAGCTATATAGAAACTCAATTCTACATATTCTTTGAGTCAGTCAAATTATAATTTTGGCTTTATCCTGCAGAAAAGCCTGGGTCAGTCTGGTTGTTACTGTTGTGTCCGCAGGTAGTAACCCCAAATCTGTGTCATTAGGGAACTCCTCCGAGATCTCTAAAAGATATAGATTTATGTGGGATAGTGGCAAATAAATGGGCTTCATCAGTAAGGCTCTGGAAGAACACTCCGACCAAAACTCATCTCAGAGCATATTAATCAAGAAGGAATACATCCATCTTATTTTGCGCTCCTCTCATGTAGTTAGCAGGCAGTGCTCCTTGGAAGTAATTCATGACCCATGCTATCATGGGATTTTAACATGTGCTCTCTCTCTTGGAAGTCTGACACCTTGAATAGACTTTGCCAGAGAAAATGACCCACCTTGCTATAGTTAACAGACTCATGGAAAGTGAGCTCCTGAGCCAAACACTAACAGTTATGAGAGGTTTAAACATTAAAAAAGAGATTGGATGCATTTAAGTATCAATTTATGCTAGTATTCAGGATAAATTGTTATGAGTCTGGGGAAGACATTTCAACATTTGTGAAGTGTATTTTAAATAGAAGAGTTGGGTCACTGAACTTTCTGAACTGTTGTAATTTATTGAGCTAAAAAATCTAGAAGCAATCAGGATACCAAAGTATCTTGAAAATTCATTGTGAGTCTCTGAAAATTATTTTCTATATCCCAAGGAAAATTTTACCCAGTTTCTTGGAAATTAAATTGTAAAGGTTAAGCCTTTTTCAACTTATAACGTTCTATATGTAGGATTATTCCATTACAATTTCAAGCTTTTTTGTAAGCCGATCATTAATTCACACAGCAAAGAATAATTTACATATTTTGCAGATTATGTTTTTTTACCTCAGAAAAAGGCTTAATATCCAAAGTGGCTTTATGTACTGAAAAGAATGCTAACTGTCACTACTATTTCTGTGTGCTTCAGAACATTTCTGCTCATTAAAATATCATATTATTAAATCACTGTGGTAAAGTCTAAGAAAAGAAAGTTCCATTTAACTTAGAAAACTGGTTCTTAGCTGTATTCAAACATCCATCACAAAACACTTTGCTTTAATTCTGAGGTTCACATTAAATCATAACTTTTTTTTCCTCTCACATGATTTATTTCTCTTTATAGAAGGCAGAAGACCATGCACAGAAGCTGCATATTCAGAGCTATCATGCTGAATATAGCCCATCTCTGAAGTAAGCAGGAATGTCTAGGAAATAAAACCTTGTAAAAAGGCTGATATTCAAATAAATGATCCATTAAATACTTCTTCCAGCAAACAACAAAAACTCTAAACTTAAGACAAATACAGTTTTCTAGACTCTCATCTTTCCTGTTAATCTAGGTTTCTGCTATTTTCACTGAAATCTTGCAGTAAACACAGATTGTCTCTCAGCTAGATAGAATCATAGAATTACTTCGATTGCAAAAGATATTTAAAATCATCAAGTCCAACTATAAACCTATGACTGCCAAGCCCACCACTAAACCATTTCCCTAAGTACCACATCTACACATCTTTTAAATACCTCCCTGTATGATGACCCAACCACTTCCCTGGGCAGCCTCTTCAAATGCTTGAAAACACTTCCAGTGAAGAAATATTTTCTAATATCCTATAGAAATCTCCCCTGGTGCAGCTTCAGGTCATTTCTTCCTGTACTGTTGCCTCTTATCTGGGAGAAGAGATCAGCCATCACTTAGCTACAGCCTCCTTTCGGGTAGTTGTAGAGAGCAGTGAGGTCCCCTCAGCCCTCCTTTTCTCCAGGCTAAACACCCCCAGCTCCCTCAACTACTCCGCATCAGACTTGTGCTCCAGATCCTTCACCAGCTTCTTTGCCCATCTCTGGATGTGTTCCAGCACCTCAATTTCATTCTTGCAGTGAGGCGACAAAACTGAGCACAGAATCTGAGGTTTGGCCTCACCGGTGCTGAGTACAGAGGGACGATCATTTCCCTGGTACTACTGGTCACAATATTTCTGATCCAAGCCAGGATGTCATTGGTGTTTTTGGCCACCTGGGCACATGCCGGCTCATATTCAGCCACTGTCAACCAGTTCCNTTCCTTACCCCCTCAATAAAGCCTTGGAACACCATGCCGAGGGCCCTCTCGCTCCTTTACCTCCTCGGCCCCCTCCAGCCGCGATCCGGCCTCTGACCGCCTCTCCGGGACGGGCACAGAGTGTCCAGTGCCCGAGCTCTGCTCCTGCTAGCCGGGGCAGGGAACAGGCACTGCGACACCCCCAGCTGCTTTTCTGCTGGGCAGTTTTCAAGTCACTCTGCTCCCAGCCTGTGGGGCTGCCTGGGAATGTTGAGACCCAACTGCAGGACCTCGCACTTGGCCTTGTTGAACTTCATACAGCCTCATACCTCATACTTGGTCCACTGATCTAACCTGTCCAGATCCCTCTGCGGAGCCTTCCTACTCCCCAGCAGATCAATATTACCACCCAGCTTGTTGCTGAAGGTGCACTCAACCTCTCACACAGATCATTGGTAAAGAAAGTAAACAGGACTGGATGAAATACTTATCCCTGAGGAACATCTCCTGTGGCTGTCCGCCGTTCACATCAAATCTCTGGACCTGGCCACCCAGCAGGATTTTTACTCAGTGAAGTGCATGTGTTAAGGAAACTGCGTGTCCCACCATTCACTCTGGTAGTCACACTTGCACCACCTGAGCCTGTTTGCAGCTACATACCCTGTTCACAGCTACATCTCACACAGTCAGACCAGATTTTCTTACTGGTTTGAGCCCAGGTTTCCCATAGCAGAGTCCTAGACATCTCTTTCCTTTAAATAATTAAATCATGATGCAATAACTAAATAACAAAATAACAGCTTAAGCTGGGTGCTTCCGGGAGGGACCGCAAACAAAGGAACCCCTGGGCTTGTGTACTCCTACAGTCTAAGCGCAGAAAGTCTGGAGTCCTGGCTCCTGCCCGCTGGCCAGTGCCACAGGACCCTGTGCCCTTTGCACAAAAGGGTTGGCGGTTCACGGGCTGGGGCTCGGTCTTGGGCTCAGGCTCCCATCCTCCTAAGCTCAACTTTCAGCTTGCACTGTAGCTTGCAAACTGAGCTACCTGCACTCAATGTATTCCTCAACATGCCCATCCAAGCCGTGAGCAGCCAGTTTCTCCAGGAGGGTGCTGTAGGAACCAGTGCCAAAGGTGTTACTAAAGTCCAGGTAGGCAACATCCACAGCCTTTCTCTCATTCACTACGCAGGTCACCTTGTCATAGAAGGAGATCAGGTCAGTAAAGCAGGACCTCCCTTTCCTAAACTCATGCTGCCTGGGCCTGATGCCCTGGTTGTTCCGCATGTATCCGCATGTATCATGGCACCCAAGATGATCTGCTCCATGACCTTCCCTGGTCCTGAGGCCAGGCTGAAAGTCCTGCAGTTCCCCAGATCCTCCTTCCCACCCTTATTTTAGGTATGTGTTACACTTACTAATTTCCAGTCAATCAGGACCTCTGGTAAATCACTGAAAGAGTCTCAGTGAGCTCTTCTGAGCTCTTCTCTCTCAGTGCCCTCAGGTGCATCCCATCTGACCTGAGACTCGTGTATGTAAGTGGTATATACCAGTCTNATCTGCTCCATGACCTTCCCTGGTCCTGAGGCCAGGCTGAAAGTCCTGCAGTTCCCCAGATCCTCCTTCCCACCCTTATTTTAGGTATGTGTTACACTTGCTAATTTCCAGTCAATCAGGACCTCTGGTAAATCACTGAAAGAGTCTCAGTGAGCTCTTCTGAGCTCTTCTCTCTCAGTGCCCTCAGGTGCATCCCATCTGACCTGAGACTCGTGTATGTAAGTGGTATATACCAGTCTCTGACCATTTCCCCTTGGATTACAGGGTATTATGGATCATTCTGCTCCCTGTCCCTGTTTCCCAGCTTGGGGGGCTGGATACCCTGAGAACAACTGATCTGGTTGCTAAAAACCGAGGCAAAGAAGTCATTAAGTACCTCTGCTTTTTCTTCATCCTGTGTGACTATGTTTTCCCCTGCATCCAATAAATGATGAAGATTCTCCTCAGTCCTCCTTTTGTTACTAATGTATTTATATGAATGGTTTTTATTGTCTTTAGCTGCAGTAGCCGGATTAAGTTTTATTTGGGCTTTGGCCCTATCATTTTTTTTTCATACATATCACTTGTGGGGTTTTGTGTTTATCACAGAATAAAATACACTACTGATCAACAGATTTGTTAAAAATTGTTATGATCAATTTATTTGTTAAACTTATCATAGGTATTCTGTTTTTTAATGCCAGTGTCTTCAAGCATTCAGAAATTGCTTGAGCTATCCACTAAATTCCATGATTTCCTCAAGTATGCAAAGTCCTATCTTACAGAGACTGATCATCATAAGCTCTAAAACACTGATACATAAGTCAGAGACTGCCATCATCAGACATGAACATCCATAGATTTTACAGGGCAAAAGAAGGTAGCCAGAATGTAAAATATCTATTAGAATTTACCATTTTCAGTATAAGCAGTCCAAAGGACATAGAAGACCAAATGAATGCAGATGTGTGGAAAGAAAAGCAAAAGGGAAATGCAAGACATGTCCTAAGAAACAAGGCATATTATGAAGTTGGCAGGATTTCCAAAATTTGAGCAGCTGGGTAGCAAATAGGAGATGATATGGAGATATTTAAAAGGAGACAGCTGAATATAAGAGGAATGAGGCACTTTTGGAGAGAATTTCTCAAGGGAATAGGAAATCAGTAGAACTGCTTGTGAAGTTAACACATTCATGAGCATGAGAAAAGAGCAGATTTAGGTTCTCTGTGACATTCACAAAGGTGAAACTTTTTCAGAAGTATAAATGGGCTTTTGCTGCAGTGGAATTTCATCAGATTCTGAGTATGTCATTGCTCTGAGTTGCCTTTGAAACACGCTCCATATCTTTATACAATTTTATACATTTTTCTGCAATATAGTATAGAGTTTATATTTATATTTGATCGTTCTCTTTACATAGTTGTATAGCATTTTAACTGTAATAAATGGATTAATTTTTATTTTAATTCAATGGCATTGAGGAAACAACCTGGAAATCGAAACTGCAGGCAGTTTTGGAATTAGGACTTTACTGAAGACAGTTGCACAGGGAAAAGAGAATTTAAATCATACTATATACCTATGGTGTGCACATTCTAGTAGAAGCATCCTGCAGTCCTAAAAGAGCAAACAGATATAAATATGAGTAAAATAAAAGGAAATGATGAATGCTACACAATAACTGTTTAGCAGTAAAATTTCCAAGTCATGAACAAGAAGAGAGATCAAAGTAATTGCCATTAAAATAAATAAATATATAACAAATTAATATCTAAATATCACCCATGCTGTTATGAAATTGTATCTCTGAGGCACTATAATAATTAGAATACAAATAATATTTATTGCCACCATAAGCACAAGAAAGAGTAGAAAATATGGTGAAATCAATGTTTTATGATGTACATTTATTATATTTTATAAACTGTGAATATCTGTTCTTTAGCTTCTGATTTTGTCTTTCCATTTTAACACCTTTACACATTGAATTTTATAGCTCTTTTTTATTTACATGCCTCTCACTTTTCTTTTGGGCTCACTTTTCTTTTGGGCACATATTTATCAGTGGTTACATTTTGTGTATTTCAACAGGCAAAGTACAGCAATGTATGTCAAAAACATGAATTTCCAGACCAAGACTTTCTGTTTAAGAATTAATATTTGGTTTCGTTTTATACTTCTGGGGTTCTAAGTTTTGATCAGGTTTGGAAACATATTTATTGAAATACTTCATTTGTCAAATTAGAAACTCTTTGGAAGATCTTAAACTTTTACAGGAAAATGGAGATTTCCAGGTCCATGTTTCTGGTCCAGGGAGACCAGCAAGTGCTTTGTTGGCCCTTTGCTCCAGGGTCCTTCGTGTTCTGATGCTTTCTCACCAGCCCAGAATGTCTCTGACTTAGAGCCTGAACTCATCTTGCCCTGACCAGGACTGGTGCCCTGATAAACAGACCTAGGCTGTATTTCCAGGTTTTCAGATGTGTGGACCTACCAGTGTTGATACCGCACACTAAGCTGGCCAGAAACAAAATGTTTGTGTCAGCAGAACAGGCAGTTCTGCTTTAAGGTAATCCAGATACTTTCCAGGCTGAGGTGGATTGCATGCACGGCACTGCAGTATGCCAAATCAATATTTGTTTTGCATTCTACTCCATTGAAGAGAGTAGGTCTGCATTATGCCTCTAATCTCATTTCATGGGTGCTTGAAAGTGTAGAAAGTCACTTGCAAGAGTAACATAAATTCCAAATGCATAATCATTACAACATTGTTATCAAGGCAATGCTGGGCTGGAGAAAGTTCTCTCTCAGGCTGAAATTTAGTGAAATCATTGAAGGGCACTGGGAAGGGCCTCTTTTTCTGAAACTAATTGTTTATAGTTAGTGTAATGCTAAATTACATCCCCAAAGCAGAACTATGTGGTACAGCTGGCTAATGCAACAAAAAGTCCTATGGCTTTAACCCCACAAAGGGTCTTTCTGGTTCTCACTGGGCCTTCCAGTGCAGAGTAAGTACTTAGACCAAGGGTTTCAACAACAGATTTGGGAACTGCCAAGAAAAGGAGCTATGTATTGCAATAGTGTCTTAATTTACACCCCACACTCCCCATATATTTTGTGAAGTGAATTCCAGTAATCTGTCAGTGGTCAGAGATATGGGAGACAAAAATCCAGTCCGCTTGGATGACTATGGGTGATGGTTATACTTTATATACTTTATTTTTTCACACATAATTTAACTAAGACACATGGACAAATGAAATCAGAGCTAGTGTGGAAGATTAGTGCTGGTAGAGCACAAGATATTGTGAAATATATAGTTTAAAATAAGGTCCGTTTATGGTTATTGCACATAATTAAGCTGTAATGAAACTCACATATTAGTTTTGAACAAACTATTCTCTCCTACTATGGGATTGAATACTATTAGGGTTATCCTGCCTTGAACTGCTGCAAACCATCATTTCACATGAAATATTAAATCTGCTATTTTTGTTGAGATAAGTTTGCCAAATGTCTGTTATAGATAGTAACAGATGTACTTTTAACTTGAGCCACTATCTCAGAAAGTTTGAAATATCTGAATTGGGAATGTGCTCAATTACAGACCTTTCCTATAAACCAGGAAACAATGTCAGGCTGATATTCATAGATATATGATCATTTCCCTCTGGAAATCTGAGTCAGATACCTAAGTTGTGTTGATTTAAGCAGAACTTCAGTGATATATGCCAGTTGCTGATCTGGACCAGTAAGTTTAAATAGTATTCTGTGTCCTCTTGAACTTGCTATTCAAGATTTTGTTTCAGCTTAGTGTATAACCAGTGCAGCTTTATGAGCATGAAATTAGGTAATGCTGACAAGTGATGTTTAGGGGAGATAAAATGAAAAGTATGATCAAAGCATTTTTTTTTTTTGCTTTCAAAGCTTTGTTTCCCCTCAGTCCAGCATGGAGTACAGTCGCTTCCACCTTTGACATTTTTGTATGTAAAAGACATACAGCTCTGTACTAATCTGCTCATTTCCTTTGAACCTTTTTTTTTTTTTAACCTTAGTCTAGTCATTTAGCTCTGAAATTATTCTTCAGGATGCTGTTAAGGAGTCCCTAAATTGTTTACAGGATTCAAGTCGGCTTTTTTATCCATCCAGTTACTGAAACAACTTCTAATTGCTTTTCTTATGTGTTGTTATGCTTCTAATTATTTCATTTGGGAATTATTCAGTCCTTTTTGAATATATAAATCAATAACTTTTGGCAGACAAAACACATTAAGAATTAGTTCATCATTAAGAAAGCAACTGAAATAAAAAACCTTCACTATGATTAGGCATTTTCAGTAAAAAGGAGTTTTACCCAATAAGAGTTAATGTAGGAGCTACATTATAATTAAGAGATTTAGTTCTTTACCAAAATTTTCTGGCCAAAATTCTCACTAATCACTGTAACAGAAGATCATTCCCTAACATTGTTTTCCACTGCTTTATAATGTGACAAACACAGTATACTCTGGCTACTGAATCATATTTTTCTTCATGCCTGTTTTGCTCAGTCAGAGTCATGTAAGAGAATACTTACCCATATTGTCTATACTCCCTAGCTATTTGATTTAACTTATTATTTTATCCAAGATGTTCTTTTTACCTACATTTCTTGCACTTTATATATCTGGTTTGTGTTATAATGCAGGGACAAAGTTCACCATCAGCACCTTCAATTTTTTTATGTTTAACATTACCTGGGAGTTTTTGGCCCTATTTTCTTTTTTATATCTTTCCACCTTGCCTTTGTTCTTTACAAAATACTGCCAGTGCATTAAAAGGTTGTATTTATCAGGTTTCACTTGGGCATTAAAACATTTCATACTGTGAGATATTGTGTTCATACTGTGAGGTATCAAGCCCTTCAGATGAGCGTGGTGAACAACAACAGGCTGGCTCTTTTAAGGTTAATGACTTCATGATTTACAAGTGAAGATCTATAAGTCAAAAATTATTGCATTAAGTGTTCCATTAAACAATGCAAACTTTGAATATACCATTTGGGAATGCCCTGGGGAAGTGTCATCATCACATTATATTAATTGTGCACAGCATCTATTTCAGATCTGCCAACAGTTCAGAAAAATGTAAGTACTGCAGCTTATAGCTGCCCAATAACTTAAAGGTTAGCTTCTCCTTAAAGGTCAGTCAGACATTAACAAACTGAAAATTACCTCAGACAAAAGCCAGAACACGCCAACAGCAACATAGACTGTTGGACATCCTGTGTTTTTAAGTGATGTTAAAGCCTGGGGTCTTGGAGTTTTGGAGGCAGTTGCATTATGTAAGCTATAGTAACACCAGTGATGGACTGATGCCACCTTGTCCCTCTCTTCCTTTTGGTCTAGTCAGAACTGCTCCATATAGGAAGCCTCCGCTGAGATCTGTTTTGTTGCAACAAGATAAAAGAAGAATCAACAAAGATCATCTGCATTTTATGGGATCAGAAATGTTTTTGAAGCAGAACAAATTCCCAATTGGTATAGTTAATTAAAAGAATGTCTTACTTCTGGAATTAATTCTGAGACAACCAGGAAGCTCTTTTTGGTATGAAGAACATCCTTTTTTTAAATTTGTTGATGGCACCTTAGAATTTAGCAATCTCATATCAATAATTACAAAGGGATGATAATATTAAGTCATTATTTTACTTATTTAAAAGACAAGGGTTTTTTTCCAGTATTGTTCGTTTTAATATCAAAAGGGCACAGTGGACCCAGCTGATGAATGCTCTCATCTGAATTTTTGATTCACCAGGGATATGTCAAACTTCTATGTTGCAATGTTGTTTTCAGAAGGAAGATTTTATGGTAATGTTTTGAATTGCAAGGGAAAAGATCAGTACAGTTCAGAGGAGGTCTGAAATGGCAAATGATCTCTGAATATTCCTAACTCAGAAATACACCACTTTTTTCTTTAACAAGAGCAGAGTAGCTCAACCCAGCCTTGTTAGCTGTAAGCAGGCTTGTGTTCAGAGACCTCAGTAAAGCTACACCTTTTTCCATTCTGTTTGAGTAGATCATATTTTCCTCTCTTTTAGCTTCCTTTCCTTTTTGTATGTGGCTATAGAATGACAAATGATTCTGCTGACTGTTTACAGGACAACTTGGTATAAGATTACTTGCAACAAGTAAAGTTAAGCAAGCAAATTAGTCTAGTTTATTAATAAACCATTTACTTTGCTAATTGATGAGTGGCATCAGTGTTTGAGGGGGATGGAAGACAGGGTACAAATAGACAGAAAGTATAGCATCATTCAGCATCAGTTCTAACTGCAGCTCTTTTTTCCATTTCTCCCTTTTGCCTTTGCTTTCACCAGTGAAAAACTGCTGCTGCTTTGTTCCCTCTGTCTTTCCACTTTCTCTGTATTTTGGATGCTTTGTGTAAGAACAGCAGCAAACCAAGCTGGAAGATGTTGCTGCTGCTGCTGCTGATAGGAAGAAATGATCTGATGATTAGATTCTATTTAGTAGCAGCACATGGGTGAAGCTTTCACACAGGGCTCCATGAGAGAGGCAACTAACAAAAATTTCAGTGGAAGACATTACCTTAAATTGTTTACCTGGATCTCAGGGTGGGGAAGGTGGGCTGGAGGAAGGGAAAAATTGCAGGAAAAGCACAGCTAATTTTGGTTTTTTCAAAAGATGTGCTGAAAAATTTGCAAAATACAGTGTAGGCTTTTCTATTTTTCATCCAGAGTAAAGAACAATTTGTACTGGAACTATAAGAATAGATTCAGAAAACGGCAGTGAGCATTACTGGGAAAATTTCGCTATCTGTGTCTTCCATATTCTGTTACTGTTTGGGCCTTAGTCTTGAGGATGAAATTGCATGATGAAAGTGGTATCTCTCTTTGATGAGTCCTTCACTGACTTGGACTTATATGTAAATTGTCCTCATGGTTTACATGGGGCTGGTTTACATTCAAGTAAACTGAGACTCAGCAGAGCCTCAGCTTGTTCACTGATGAGGACTGAAATGTGAAGCTCAGGCTTGTTATTATCCCACTTCTGACACTGAAATAATGTTATGATACACTGAAATAATGTTAGGATCCACTTGTTAAGAGGAGGCCTCTGCCTGAATTAAAATGCAAATGAGACCATATGCTGAAGTCAATAGAACAGATTTCACTTAACGGTAAATGTGAGGTAGAGAGAGACAGATAGAAAGAGGAAAGGGGTAGTGGGTAGGGAGAGGATGAGAGAGAGGAGGTGGGGGGGAGAGATTAAGCAAAAGATAGCCCATGTGGGTCTCTGCAGTGTCCCACTGGCCCTTGTCTTCTTGGTGGTGGGGATCCCAAAATGTTCTTCTGGCGGTACCACTTATACAATCCAAGTCCTGGGTATACATGAGGCATAGGCACCATTCCCATAATCTGGGATGGCATGTGCATAAGCAGTTTCTTCCTTTTCTCAGAGTTTGCTATCGTGGGATTTTTTTTTTGTCCAGATAGGCTACCCAGATCTGCCTCACCAGGCCTGGCATCTTCTTGTTGCCGTCTGCACTTTTCCCACAGTTAGCACAGTGGAATCTTGTCCAGTGTGCTAATTCCAAACCTTTCACCTCTGTGTAGGCCTGAAATTTACACCTTCCTGTTTTCAATCTGTGCCTGTTGTGGTGTCTTATCTTATGAGAACATCCCCCCTTGTGTCAGAGTTTTAAGACAAGTTAACCGCATTCTTGCATCCTCACAGATGTGTACCATAATGGTACAGACAAAATTGCAGGTGAACACTTGACTGCTAACACACATTCAACATTAATTAATGCAGTATTTGCGACTTCTTAATTCTTCTAATCAGTTTTCTAACAGGATAGCAGCTTCTTGTGTGCTCAGCTAAGTCCTTAATGATGACTTTGTGCAGTAATGATATTCAGTAGTGTCTTTAAATTGCTTATTGCCCTTATGGACTGGAAATTGATTATTTTACCTTTTATTGAGCCCTTTTTTAATTTTCTTGCTAAGAATTAAGGACTCATGCAATGGCTTCAGTCCCTGGTTTTACTATATAATTTCCTTCTTATTTCAGGATGCAAGTTTGAGAAAAGTATCTCTAGAGGAAAGACTAAATATTCAGATTCAATACATTTAGGATACAGGCAATGGAATCATATGGTTCGATGTCTTGGAATACACAGATATACCCTATTTTATTGAAATGGCCAGTTTATAATGGAACCCTCTTCTACTTTATTAGGGATTACCTCTGAGCTTAATAACCATCTGAGAAGCCAAACAGCAGGTAAAACAATGTCTCTTCTTTAGGATATATATTATTTGGATTTCAGTATCAAAAATTGAAAAGTTACTAGGAAGGATTCCCTCCTGTCAGGAACATATGGTAATTTTACACTAATTTATATCTTTTGTAAATGTGACAGCAGAAGCATATGTGGAAATGTTTGCATGTGGAGGGGAGCAAAATGTGTTTTGCTGAAAATAGGATTTTAGCGATTGTCACAGTGTATCTGCTGGTTTAACAGCGTTGTGCAAATGATTTACTGAAAATTGCAGACTGAACACAAGTCCTTTGATACTCTAGCAGAGAAGACAAAAGAGGTGCAAAGTGAATATCTGGGTTTTGTTTTACTACTATAACACCTAGCTCTGTCTGCAGTCTCCAGCTCTAGCATTGCTGCAGATTGGCAGTCTAAAAATTAGTAATACATGTGAACTCTCACTGTTCCCTCCCTATTCATTGCTTATAACAAAATAAGAGTGCCATTGTTTCACACTCAACATCTGCTGAGGAAAATACTACTTGAAAATAAAGTGCAAAATTCTCATGTAGAAAAGGTCTGTTTTATAGGAAGATAGTACAGATGGTGATGCTTTACTAATAAAAATGGACTGTATCTTTCTATTTTCTGAGAGGCATCATAAGCTTTTACACCTTTTCATGAGAAAAATATTCATCAGAACCAGGAGGCAGACTGCTAAACTAAGGGGTGATAACAGTTGCATGCAGCAGATAGGATACCAGTCAGGAAATAAAAAAAAAGAGGAAAAAAAGATACTGAAATATTAATAATTCTAGCAGTGCAATAAAAAGAATAATTTTATATTAGAAATGAAAGTTGTGATGAATGTGAATGTATCTATAAATACATACAGTAAAGGATGGGAAAAGGTTGAAAATTGCAGAAGGTTAAATTAAAGAAAATGTCTAGATGGGGGGGAAAGCGTTCTCCATCACTTCTTGATCAGTTAGCTTCCAAAGTCTGAAGAGCTTGGTTATAACTTTCACATTAACCTAAATAGTAAAATACTTTTCCAAAACTTCTAGCTTTCCTGCTTTGACTTTTTAGAACTGGCATAAAACTGGTATAAAACTGACAGGAGAAGAATCTCCTTTTAGCAATTTAGACAGTCAAGTTAGTACAAAAATATTACACTTTCAATATTTTAAAAAAATTTTTAACCCTTTATTGATCCAAACTGAAAATAATATTTCTGGTTAAAACCTAAGCCAGTTAAAACATTTGAAGCTACAAAGAAGATTCACTCAGATTCATTCAGAAGATTTTATGTTTTGCAGCTCTTTTTGTCAATATCTTTTGGAAACCACAGTAGGACAGCCCTGCTCTGGCATCATCTCTCACTGCTGAGTGCTAATATGAAAATAATAGTTACACGTGCCTCCAAATTGCTGTATAAAACCGGAGGGGAAGCAGGGGGTGGAAATTATATCTTCTGTTGCCATTCACTTCCTTATAACTATGTCTCAGGTTTCTGAGTTCAGCATTTTAACATATATTGTACCAATGAAGACCTCAGATCTTTTAAACACTTTAAAACACTGAGATGCAGTCTGCATATTGATAGATGTCTCTGTGAAATCATTTTAGTCTTTTTCTCCTCTGTATAGGTAAGCCACTCTTCCTGGTGAAAATCCCAAAGGCAACTCAGCAGAAGTGACGGTGTTTGGCAAGAGCAGTGTTTTCCCAATGTGGTTCATCACTGTTTCAGTTTTAAAAAATTATTTGAATTTTGCTGCACCAGAAAAGGTCCAGAAAATACGTGCTCAAATGCAAATTTCCAAGTTTTCTTATCTCACTATGTAAGTTTATTATCAGGTTGGAATTGGTGTGTGCAGTCACCATTTGTTTTCTGCTACAAATGAAAAGGCATACCTGGTCAAGATGCAGACCACAAGTTGCATTTGTAATTTTGATTTTGAGTGCTTATTTACAGCACAGATTTTTAATTAGTTTGAGGGCCTGTGTGAGTGCATGAAAAAAGGCTGGCTGTGAACACATAGGTTTAAACATCTAAAGATATGACTGCTACATTTAAAAGGAAGTGGTAGAACAAGCAGACTGCTTTAACAGATCAGAGACAAGCAAGACAAACTTACTAGGGTTGTGTTTCACAAGACTAAAGTACTTCTGCAAATGCAGCACTCAGACTGTTTTTCTCCTGACCTAAAATGTGTTGCTGCCCCTTTCTATCAAAATGTCATTCATGCTAGGGAAAAAGCATGGGCATCTGACACCTCACTTCTGCTATTACCTAACAGGGCAATGCACATTAGATGAAGCTCTAAAGAACTAGTGCACTCTTAGACTGAATAATGCTAATGGCATTGTCATTAACTGTGTAAAGCTTCCACCAGTAAAAGTTTGTGAAGAGACTAATATCCTTATACGTACTTTGATCATTTGCGGGGGTAGAAGAAGTGAATAACAGGGCTGTTCTCTGAAAATGCTGTACTGAAACCTTTTTCAGAATGTTATCAGGACCAGTAAATATTTAACAGAAAAGCATCTCACTTCCACAGATTCAGTGACACCACCCCCCATACTTCCTGTGCATTTTGAAATGCTGAAAACATCTCTGTCAGCTTTTTGACTGGCAGCTTTTATCAGAATAGTTCAGAAATGCTAGAGAACAACCCAGTCCTGTAACCTGTGTGTTTATTCCATCTATTCTGGAGGTAAATGTAGGCGTCATAAACAAGGCTCAAATGAGACACAGAATCACCAGCTTGTATTTTCCAGTAGAATCTTTAACTTTTCTTCTTAAAAGATACGATCAACATCTTTTTGATTTTTCTTTTCAGTTATGAAACTGAGGCTGCTTGCCTCCTATGTATTTCATTTGTATCAATAAGAACTTTAACAGTATAGTGATTCAATTTCCAAGAGAAATGCTTTTGCAGTGTACCTTGATGAGGGGGAGTGACTAGATAGGTCATCAATTGTTTTCACAAACATTTATGGAGGTAAGAAATTAAAATTTAGAAGAATTCTTTAATTTGTATAGCGTATTTGGATTTCAGAATTCAAGTGCTTTTAAAATTCTGAGTATGTGTCCTGGCTTTGGCCAGGAAGGAGTTAATTTTCTCACTGTTGCTGTGAGGGGGCAGAGCTTGGAACCAGGTGGGTATACCTAGGTTGTTATTCAATACCACTCACTTACCGTAGCGGGGCAGAGGTAAGGGATTCTCAGTTCTACAACGAAATGGGGCATGGTTTAGGATGGAAGAAAAGGGTGCTGCGTGGAGGGGTTGTGGCCATTTTGTTCCTTTTTCTGGGGAAACAAGCAGCAAATGGAGGCGTGGGGTGGCAGTGTGGTCATGTCCAGTTATACTCAGTGAGCATTTTTGCATGAAATCGCACTCTTTTATACACTGTTGTTATTAGTATTGTTGCTGTGACTCTTTGTTTTCTTATCTCATTGCTGTTTCCAGTAAACTGTTCTTATCTCAGCTCAGAATCTTTGCCTTTTGTCTCTCACCCAAGGGGATGGGTAGAGGGCAGTGGCTACATAGAGCTTATTTTCCAGCTGTTTTTAAAACATAACAGTATGATAATGGATTTCAGTAGTTTAATTTGAATTGTGTGATTACCATGCTTAACGCTAAAAAGGGGTGAAAGTCTAGATGGATGCTCCTGTAATCTCTAAATAAAGGCAAATAAATCCTTCAGTTGATGATGTCAGCTTTATATTATCTTGCTTGTATGACATGGTAAAATTATACTTCTAAACAATGCCTGAGTCACTGATGTTTACAGTCTAGGTGGTAAACAGTGTATGTGAAGAGAAATAGGATAAAAAGCAGAATTATTAAAAATAGAGTGAAAAGCCTTACAGATAAGGATTGCAACTTCACAAATTGGAACCAAAGTTAACCTGTCCCTGAAGCCTATTTCAACATTCTCACCTGACTAAATTCACTTTGATTACTGATGAGTGATGAGCATACATACGAATAGAGAGTAAAAACTTCCTGGTGGTTACCAGAACCTGAGAGATGGCCTGCATTATGCCAGGAGAAGTTTAGGTTAGATACTAGGAAAACCTTCTTCATCCAGAGGGTGTTTGGGCACTGGTGCAGCTCCCCAGGGAAGTGGTCACAGCACCAAACCTGACTGAGTTCTAGAAGTGTTTGGACAATCCTGCCAGGTACATGGTATGATTCTTGAGGAGGGTGCTGTGCAGGGCCAGGAGTTGGACTTGATGATCCTTCTGGGCCCCTTCCAACTCTGATATTTTGAGATTCTCTGGTTCTGTGATCTGATGACAGCATTCTCAACAAATGAGAAAGTTGTGTGCACTTAGTTACATCAAGGAGTAATGATTTGCCATATCCTGTTAAAGCAGAAATTTTTCAGGAACAGACAATTATACCTTTAAAGTGAACTTAAAGCTGTAGTGTTGTCAATGTGTTTTATAAGTGCTGAGAACTGTGGACATTGACTGGACTAAGCAAAAAAATTTGCAATACTGAAAGGTGCCTGAGCTGTGAAGCATAACAAGAGAAACATACCCAAGGCAGGCACTTAGTGAGGTTGTCAAAATGGACAAGGAATCTTATAAACTCATAAGGAGGAGATGTTGAGGAGAAACACTAAGATTCACTTTCAAAATGTGATAATTATATTAATCCTTCCAAGAGGGTGTGTGTAGAAATTTTGTGTTTAAACTGATCCACTCTGTGCACATGGATACTTCTTTTTTTCAAAGAGAATTAAATTAGATGCCGTATATCCACATAAATGTCCTGCCCATTAGAATCTGGAAGGACTGTCTTGCTAATATAAATAAATAGGATTTCTACACATTAAAGATTCTTCAGCAGTGCAAATGCAAAAACACTCACACCAGAGCGACAAGTTACATCATGATGAGAAACAATGTGCCATTATCTGGGTTACTGGCTTGTTGTGGATTGAACTGGTGGTTGTCAAACATCAAATAATGTAAAGTTTTGAACTGGGGTCTTACACGTGCTGGGATAATAAAATAACCGTTGACTGATGAGGACACACACGTCAGTCTAAAACTTTTGGGTTTTTTAGCTGTTACAAGGATTGAGACTTTTTGAGGATGTCCCTACGGCAGTGGAAGCCAAGGAGCTTCCACTTCTTCCAATCTTCTCAAAAGATTCTGTAACCTGAAGCAGCTAAACAGCACTGCAATGGAAACTTCCGGATGTTTTGAGGCATAAGTGCTTTTCACATTCGCCAGAAAACTAGTTGGTTGAATAACACGGGTGCCTGAAGAAGATATTTGGAGCCACCTCTGAATTATATGGTTCTCCAGAGTTCCCTCTGTTTCACAGAGAGATTTATGCAACATGGCCTTTGACCTGAAGTCTTCTCAGTTGTGCCCATTTCCACAACAGGACAGGATATAAGTATGCACTATTCTCATAATCTTCCTCTCTGCTTTTACTGCTTCCATTTCTTCTTTTCTATGCAAAGGAAACCAGGCATACAAGTCAGGAGCAAATGATAATATGGCCCAATAGCCTTCTTGGTACAAGCATTAGTAGACTGGGTTGCCTACAGGTTACATACACCTTGAAATACTTAGAGTCTTGGGAAAAAAATCTGCTTTTGTTAATGCTATCTGATTTATCCTGTAGGAAGCAATTCTGTAAGCACACAGTACTGTCATAAAGCTTTCTTCTGAAAGCCATCCCCACTTGACCTCAATAAGTTTGTTCAATATATGCTTGAAGGCTAATACCAGAAATTAATTTCCATAATAAATATCTTGAGTGGTAACTATTTCCCAGCCTGGCTTCCTGTAGAAGATTGCCATAAGAGATCTTATGGCAGAATCAAATACATCCTCTGTGCTCGTGAGAATCAACTCCTGTTTTATCTGTATGCGAATCACAGCGTCCATTCAATGTGGTAAAATGATCTTCACTCTCTTCATTCATACTTGTTTCTCTAAGAAATTTTTATAAATCTTTTCTGTTTCAGTCATATGCTTATAGTTTTTTCATGATTCAGTTGCATGCATACCATAGTACTCAACATATTGTGTGAAAGATCTCTACAATACAGTCTGTTCCTTTCAAAGTATCTGCCATGATTTTTCATTAGAGATGCTGTCAAAGCTAAATTAGACAATATACTGTTTGATAAAATATCTTATTTCAAAGTATAGCAAGAATATGCAGCAAAAGCCAATATAAATGCATCTTGAAGAATCAGCATTTCCTCCTCGTGATAAGGAGAAAATGTTTTGATATATTTTTGGCAATGAATTCTGAAACCCAGGCTATAAATGCTAAAGAGCTTGTCAGTTTGGGAGCTAATCCATATGCCAAGGATACATTAAACAAATATGTAGCTACTTACTTCAGGGAATAACCAGCTACGATTAAAACTTTCACAAGAAATGAAGCCCAACTACTGGTAAGTTTAAGGTGAAAATTTAAATCACTTTTGATAAGGTGAAAAAGCAGATAGGGTCATAGTGTAACTGCAGTATAATGTGCATGATTAACTTACTGTGGACCTGTTCCCTGGCAGCAGGATTTTACACACTCTGGATTGTAGAAATAGTCATTGAGAAAAAACATGTAACTCAAAGCACAGAGCCATGCATAAATAATAATAAAATAGTCTGGAAAATGTGAACAAGAAATGATTTCATTTTCTAATCACAGGCCTTGGCAGTGGGCTCTACAATACAATTTTATCTTTGCAATTAAGGCCCTAGTCTGTCTTCTCTACTGGAAAAGAGGTGGAAGAGTTCAACTATGTCCAAATATACTGTTCAACCTTTTTTCCTCTGTATGATGATGTATTTATTTAATCCTTTAAAAGAATTTTAGGTACAGCTCTCCTTCTTAAGTTCTTAGATGAGACTGAATTCTTCACTTCTAGCAATGGATGATACAGCCTTTTAGCATATCTGAAGCTCAAATGATCGAAATGTGAGGGGGAAGTAACCTTTCCTGCAGTTGTTTTCAGTTTTCTCATGCATAGTTAAATCAGTGCATTGAGAAGTAATACTCTACAGGGATGGATACAGAATTAGCCCCTGCAGTCTCACCAGAGTTTAATGGGTGATCTGATGCTAACAGCATTAGTTTCTGCCATCTGTTCATAAGGGGACCACTGACTGTTCAGTGAGCCCCTTTGTTAATCATGCTAAAGGGAATTTGGATGACTAAAACTGAATTGTTGGAATACTCCCATCCAGCAAAATGCCAGTGTAGTTAATAACTGAAGATAGGAAAAAAGCAAAAATTAGAGCAAAACCAAATTATTTAAATACTTCGTTCTAGTTCCATTTTCACAGCTCCTTTGATAAAAAGAGCTACATGCCAAGTACTGTAGTAGAGAAACTGTATTTATTCACTAAAAATAAACAGTCTAATAAATTTATAATTTTTATATGCTTATATAAAGTTGTGCTTTCACAAATATGTTGTTTTATTACATAAGTAGTCTAAGCAACATCTTTGTTTATATAAGATATAAATAGTTTGAGGATATATATTACCACTGGTAGTCTGTTTTGAACTAGCTGTGCTGCATGTCTTGTTCTGTCTTATTTCTCATACGTGTTTGTTGTTATTATTTCTGATGCTTAATAAAATGCGGGGAATTAGAATACCAGATGATATGGAAGAACCAGTGGTAAAACTAAGTACACACTGATGTTTGCATAAGAATATACTTAATTTTATGAAAAGCTATTTGGGGAAAAAAATATACAAGTGAAAACACAGTTATTTAAATGTTTATGTTGAAAGGATAAAATGATTGAGGAAAGTAGTTCAAAATTCAATGAATTACTTATACTCTCTGTGTTACAGTATTTGCACAGATCAATTTTGAAATGCATTTCAGGAGAGTTCTGCAGACACGAAGCAAAGATAAGGATTAAAGCTAATCAAAAGCTAAGCATAACAAAAATCAGGAATATTTAGACATATCATTAATTATCTATCTGTTTAAACATGAGTTCCCTGAAGAATAGTCAGCATTAAAGACATCCCTGAGAAATGTGTATTCAGGAAGGAAAGGCTTTTCACTCTAAAACTATTTGTTTGGATGTTCTAATTAGCAGTTTAAGCATACTTTATTTTGAAAGCAGCTACAAATGATATTGTTATCAATAAGAACACGCCTTTTCAACAATGACCATCATTGCTTCCATTTATTCTTCTCTAATTCGAGTCTGGGGAAATCTCTCTTTCAGACCAGTTTCCACATTTGCACTGAAGCAAAGTTAAATTATTTTCAGCTCCCTTTACGAGTTGAGCAAACTCTTGGCTATTATCTTGCTCTTCCTTCCTCCTTTTGTTTATGTGTCCTGGTTCCAGCCAGGACAGGGTTAATTTTTGCCATGGCTAGGACCTGGGGGTTGTTCTATACCACCTCACGATGCAGGGGTAAGGGGAATGGAGTTTCTTGCAGGTTTCTTGCAGAAGAAGAGGTTCTTTCTGGTTGGGGTAGGTAGCATGGCTGTGGTCGAGTCCGGACAAGTTCCATGGTGGGCATTTTGGCATATGAATCATTCTCTCTCTTTTGTATAGCTTTGTTATTAATATTGCTGCTGTTACTGTTCATTTTCTTATCTCATTGCTGGTTCCAGTAAATTTTTTTTATCTCAACCTGTGACCTTTTCCTGGTATTCTTCCAATTCGTCTCTGTAGCCTACTACTTTGGGGAGTGGAAGGGGGAATGAGCAAGAAGCAGCATGGTTTGGAAAGTCTCAGTGGGAGGACTAAATTGGGGAGTACCATTCCTAAACCACAACATTATGTTATATTTAATTCCAGTTTAGCTGGTCTTCCAGCAATTAAAAGTTATATTAGGAAAATTTGCACAGAAAATTTGGGTTAAAAGTTGAGAGGAAAAATGCGGTCAGCTATTGTTTTATTCTCATGGGCAAAGCTCTCACTGTACTGAGCTTAAAAGAGGATTTCATGGTAACCTTATATATGAAATGTGTCTGGATTCAAGTTCACCAGAGGGACCTGGACGAGCTCAAGAAGTGGGCCCTTGAGGATCTCATGAGGTTTAACAAAACCAAGTGCAAGGGGCTGCGATTGGGCGAGAGCAACCCTCATTATCAATCCAGGCTGGGGGATGAACAGATTGAGAGCAACCCTGCCAAGCTGGTTCCAAAACAGACCTGTTGCTGGCCAAAACTTAGTCCGTTAGCCACAGTGGCAGAACCTTGGGGAAAACATATATGAGGAAGGATAAAAAAATGCTGTGCACAGCTGTGAGAAAGATTCAAGAGAAAAAGCTCTGCAGACACCAAAATCATCGAAGAGGAAGATGATGAGGCATTCCAGGCACCAGAGCAGACATTTGCGTGTAGCCTGTGGAAGTACCATAGCTGTCTTCTTGCAGCCTATGGAGGACCCTCCACCAGAGAAGGTGGACCCGTCCTGAAGGAAGTTGCAGCTTAAGAAGAGACCATGTAGGAGCGGGCTTTTGGCCAGAGCTGTAGTATGGGTAGGGGAGACCACATGGAGCAGGTTTTCTGATAGGAGCTGTGATATATGGACACTAGAGCTGCTCATGAACAGCTGCTTGATGGCGCAGTTTGTGAAGGACTGTATCCTGTGGGAGTGAGCCCATGCTAGAGCAGGGGAAGAGTGTGAAGAGAAAGAAGTGGCACAGGCGAAATGCTGCAAACTGACCACAACCCTCACTCCCCGTCTTCCCTGTAGTGCTAATAGAGTGGGGAAGAGGTAGAAAATTTTGGAACAAAAGAGTGAAATTGAACCTGGGTAGAAAGAGTATAGTAAAGGGAAAGTGAGTTTAGTTTTGTGTATTTCTCTCTGCCCTACTTAAATATATATATTTTTAATTAGGAATAAACTAAATTAATATTCCTCAAGTCAAGTCTGCTCTGCCTCTGATGGTGATTGGCGAGTGATCTGCCTGTCTGTAACTCAACCTCCAAGCTTTTCCATCTAATTTTCACCCCCCTGGCCTGTTGAGGAGGAGGAGTGAGAAAGCACCTGGGTGGGAGCTAGGCAGTCAGCCAAGGTCATTTCACCACAGAAGTTTATAATTTTATCACATCAGATGAGTGCCTTCTCCCTCTTCCCAGTCCTGCTGCATTATCTGGGATATGATGTGGGTGGGTGGTATTGATTTTCCTAATGCGCTAATCCAGTCTTTGTCAGAGTCTTTTGAAGCCGATGTCTCTTCTGTGCTACCATCCTAAGGCACAGAGGCTGCACACTTTGACAAGGGGAAGGAATTCACATAAACTGTTCCAAATTGCAAGCTTATTTCTCATCAGTGAGCAAGAATTTTTTCGAGATTGAGTTCCATGTTTAATATTTGCATCCAGCTTATGCATATTTATCTGCAAATAATCACCCAAGTCTTTGCACATTCATTTTCAGAGGGGTATCAGTGAACTGCTTATAGAGATTTTCTGCATATAGAGCTGCAGATTTTGGAGCTACCAGAGTTCACATTTTAAAATGTGGTCCTATTAGTGTAAATTATACAGTGTTAGCATATGCTGAAATTTCAAGGCAAAATGATATATGTTAATAGTTAATATAGAAAATCACGCAAACTATGATGGCATTTCTAGTATACAAGAGAGCAATGTTGATAACATGAAAGTTAACAAGCGGTTTAGAGAAAGATCCTGATGCATCTTGTAAGTGTGCATGATGGCACACTGGAATTTGCATTTGAAGAACAAAAAAAGAAAAATTATAGACTGCAGTGGTGTGAAGGTGGGAAGGTGTCCCAGCTCATGGTAGGAGCATTGGAACTCCATGAAGTTTAAGGTCTCTTCCCATCCAAAAAATTCTTTGATTCTGTAAAATAATGCTTGGGAGAAATTGTAGCAGCACTTATAAATTTGAATGTTGATGGTGAAAAAGCAGACTAGACTACATGATCAAAAATCCCTGCAAGTAGTATCTGTCATTTTTGCACCCAATTTTTAGCACAGAAGTTTCACAACAAGGGAAGCAATAATTGTGTAGTTATAAATCTTTGCATAATTGTTCAAAATGCACAGAAAGTACCTAAAGCACAAGATGCAACCCTGCAAAGGCTGCCTTATGCACAAAAAGTGCAAGGAAAAGTTATGTGACTATGCTAATCAAGAAAAAGGAACTACACATGGTGACAACAACATGAAGCTCAGGTTTTTTTTAACACAAGCACTGAAAGGGACCAGTTTATGTAAATTATTAGACTAGTGCTCTCTGCTCTCATACTCTATACTAGTAAGTATACTGTTTTTGTTTGAGATGGAGTAGTAACTCTTCATAGTTCTATGGCACTATGATTTTTCACCAAAACAGCATCGATAACACACTGATGTTTTGGGTATTGCTGAGCAGTAGTTACACATCATCAAGGCCCTTTTTTTTGTTTCTCACACTGTCTTGCTAGCATGCAGGCTGGATGTGCACAAGAATTTGGCATGGGATACAGCCGGGACAGCTGACTCCAAGTGAACAGAGGGATATTCCATAATACATGATGTCACGCTTAGCGATAGCACCTGCATAGAAGAAGGATGAAGGGGAAAGGTGTCCGAAGTGATGGGATTTGTCTTCCCAAGTAACTCTTATTAAAAATGGAGCCCTGCTTTCCTGGAAGTATCTAAACATCTGCCTGACGACAGGTATACCTGCATTGGCTTAATGATGAAAATTCTATCTCAACTCATATATTTTCTCACTTCTGTCCTCCCCACTGTGGGGAGTGAGCAAGCAGTTGGGTTGTGCTGAGCTGCCAGCCAGGATTAGCCCACAGCAGTGCAGAAATTGAAGACATTTTAAGAAGCAGTGCTGAAGCAGTGCTTAAGCACTGCTTAAGAAGAATTCCCTCCAGAAAGCGTTGTGTGGGCTCATGTTCAGTGCGCCTGCCATGGTTCTCATGTAACGTTTGGTGTGGCACTTGGTCATGGCCTCCTTATTTAGTAGCATAAAATTAGAATGTGCCTCCTAATGCCTTGATGGGATGAGAACATAATTGTATTTAATTTATGACATATGATGATGCTGTTCGAAATTTTTGAAAAATTTTAAAATACCATGTTATTTCTTCTTGTAGCTCTGGTGTGACTGACTAAGCAATAAAGCTCTCTGTTTCCCATGTGCCAAGCAGTTGAAAGTTTGCTGTCTAAAAGACATCAATCTGCTAAAGGCTTTCTGGTTTCAAGATGGTGACTGTACCACACTTGGTCATCTTTATGGTCTTACGAGAGCAGTCCTCAAGTGTGTGATATTGAACATGAGGTCATTTGCACAGCTCTTGGTAATCTGAACATTTGACAGAAATGGCTTGGTAATGACCAAAGTTGCTGCTTCTGAAGTGGCTACGTTTATAAATCCAAACCATGCAGCAGTCAGACATAAGAGTGTGGGTTTTTTCAAAGACAGATTAATATCAACAATTAGAAACTGTTATTTTGATGCTATAGGGTGCAATAAATGTGGTGAATATGCCTGTATATTTATGAAAAATATTCATGATAATGTGAAATGTATCTTTTTTGGATATTTCGTGACAAATTTTATTGTGAGTCATCAAATGGGTTTTTGCTCTTTTCTCTTGAAAAGATGAATAAATCATGTACTAACTCAGTACAAGAAAGCTAAGGACCTGTTGGAGTGGGTCCAGAAGAGGGCAACAAAACCAGTCAGAGGGCTGGAGCATCCCTCCTATCAAGAAAAGCTGAGGAAGCCGGGGTCATTCTGGAGAAGACAAGTCTCAAAGGGAAACCTTGTTGCAGCCTTTCAATATAAAAAGACATAAAGATAGATTGAGAGCGTCAGGGCCTAAAGCATTATGACGGGGGCAATATTTTGGGTTATTGTTTAACTCAAAATATACATAATAAAGACAAAGATTTTGGCATGGGATTTAGGTTTCAACATCCTTAACAAATCTAAAACTTATAAATTAAGAAAATCTGTCAGTCATGGTGCAGACACAATCTCTTCAGGCAATACTTTCCTAAACATATTGTTTCTCATCTAGGGGACTGGGAATGTGCTGATTCTTCAACAAAATTAAATACGTAATTATTGAAATTTTTATAGTGCTAAATTTAGGATGCCTTTAGCCATAGGTGTTTGTAAATAAAAAAGTACAAATATTATTGCTATGATACATAGATGAAATTCACTTAACACTGGATATGTTTACAGCTGATAAGATTTTACTTAATTATATGTTTTTGATAATTATATATTTTTTAGTGCTAGACATAAAACTAACCAACAGTATAATCTGTTTATTTCAACATGGACTTATGGCACAGATCATAAAAATATGCATTTTTATTTTTACACCAGCTTTTCAAATGTTTGAGAACTGCTTTTTATCTTCCAAGGGTCCATTTTATAAGAACCTTAATGACTGCTATTAGTATGATTTGCTAGAGTTCTTCTTTCCTTTTGATGTATCAATGTGTTTATAAAATTGTGATTATGACTTGACCATTGAGCTACCAAAAAATGTCAATTTGCATTTTGAGAAGACGAGGCTGAATATTATTTGCAGAAAGATCACCTTAAGAAAGGAGCCATAATTTCAGCATTATGGAAATGTGATTAATTTACCTTCTTCGCTATCAGCAACAACTTTCAGTTTGGATATTCACTGTGGCATTTTCTATACAGACATAAATCTTTCTGTCAGAAAGATTGAGTAACCTTGTATCTTGGGTTCAACTTGAACTGAAAGGACAATGCACCAAGGTCAAATTTCTTAAGATAAATAATCAAGCAAAAACCCATGAAACAATAATTTAATTTCTACAAAATAAAGCAAATACTCCAAGCATGGAATAATTCAGAGCTATGTAAACTTTCTTAAAAATTGTTGCAGACTTGAAATTTTGCTAATTATGTATTTTTAGAAATAGAAACAACATGCAATATTTGTTGAACTGTCCAAAATAGTGTATACTGATTAGCCAGAATTTTTGTCCTTTTAATAATCTACTATCTTCATGCTGTAAATGTCACAAGCAAAATGATCAGTTTGCCATGTTCCCAAATCTTAGTATTTTAGATCTGAAAAGGAAAATGTCAGCAGTAGATTGACCAAGCCTTCTTTTCTCCCTCTTACCTTCCCTGGAGAAATAAATATCTGTGTATTACTTAATGTGAAGATCCCATTTCTGGTATAGTTTTGTAAAGCTTTTTTATTTCTCTTCCATTTTATGGATGTTTCTTTGCATCCCTACCATTCTTGCTATATATTGCAATATTAATCCTATGTTTTTTATTTGCAGAACTGTAATGTTAAAAAAATGACATTTCTTCCTGCCGTTGTTCAACAACAGTGGTTCTGAACTACAGTCCAAGATTAACAGCAGCTTGTATGAGCTTACAAACTATTGTCTCACTGCCCATTAAGAAGAGTATTTCACAAATATACAGCCGTACAAACATCTTTGAGTTCCTCAAACAACATATACTTAATAGCTTGGCTGCAACTGTTAATAATGGGAGAAGATATAAGAATCTTGACCATTATTCTTATTCTGTTCTCTGGACCTCACTTATAGTTTTAAATTTCTAGTACCCATTTCAATATTCTAGAAGGTTGCCTGCATCAAATATTCAAAAGCTGCTATCTACTGTGCATTTACATGAGTTCTTTTATTTGTAGTCTTCATAAATGATCCATAGGAGAGGACGAAAGGATCATAAATGAAAGTATAATATTAAGGGCTCTACTGTGAGTAAAACTGTAAAGGAGAGGCTTTTAGATAACCTATGAGTCCAACAGACCCACGTTAATTGCTTGACACCTGAGCAACAAGGGAACTATTGACAATATTTACCAGTTAGTAGTGGCAGTTGATGGGATTTAACCTTATTTTCCTAGGTGATTAAGTTCTGTACTTATTCTGTTTTACCCAGGCTTTATAGCACTCATCAGAACAGACGGGCACCCTCCAGTAGGATTTTAAAATGGGAAGAAATCACCAGAAATGTATAATTTTTTTCTCTTTCCAGGTGAAGAAATGCCTAACTTGGGTTGATAACGTTTTTGCTTTACGTAAGTTTGTTGCTATGAATATCCACTAAAAGGGAAAAAAATCTCAAACAAACAAAACAAAACAATTGAATGAAAACCACCGAAAAATATCAACAACAAAAGTTAAAGATAAGTGCCTTTTCTCTGGAGAAAGTGAATTTTGTCTAGGATTTTTGTTTTTGTTCCTTCTATGATCTCAGAAGGTCCTCGAGAGCATTCAGTCAGACTTTAGTTTTCTTGCAAGTGGTTTCTTTATATTATAGGAAAAACTGTCAACAGAAGGTCCATTAAGATCTTATCCCTAAGCTCATTGAGTGTCCTGCATATTGAATAAAAGATTGAGCCTGGTTCCATTTTTCATAGAATGACAATATAAAGAGTTGTAGATCCTGCTGACAAGTTCATGCTGATGCCATGATTATTTTTTGCCTTTTCTTTTATATCCCTTTTATATACCTTTTTATATTGCTTTTATGTATTATTAGTGCTTTTAGCTCTCATGCTTATAATTCTTTAAGTTTGATAATATAGCTCGACCCAATATTCTGTTAAGCCAAGAGACCAAACATCCTGGAAGCCTTGTAGTTAGGAGTCAGAAAGCCCCAGATACCAAGGTCCTCTCCAGAACACGTTCTATACACAAAGATAGGCCCATCCAGGGGGAAGGTTCCTTGGGATGAGGGGTTGGCTTGAGCCTCTCACTCGAGCCTCTCATTGGGGAATCTTTGATAGATATGCTAATTTGCAAGGCCTATAATCGTATACCGTATCTATCGTGTGTGTGTGTGTATTTTCGGGGTGCATTTCGATGTGCATTTCGACGCACCTAAGGATCTTTAAATAAATACAGAAGTAAAAACCCTTTTCCCCCCTTAGGTGTGTTTGGCTCTTAATTTTAAGACCAGGGAGAGGCAACAATGCCACCTCAATACCTTCTTCTTACACCTTCCAATTACTCTCAAGGAACTTTACTGCTTCCTCATTAAAGGGTATAAACAATTTTAATACCTCAGCCTCAGCCCAGTCTTGGTATTTCAGACAATAGAGTATCTCCATAGATCACTTCTGGAAACAGGACCCAGGCACTTCTTAGGGTGCTATTCTGATCCTATAGTTCAACTTTTGTCTTAAGGTGAGAATGTCACCTTTGGGAAAAGTCGCGGTTTCTGACCTCTCCCCATAGATACTGGAGAGGGATGCAGACATCCTTGGGCCATAAAGGGTCAAAAAGTGCTTATATTAATGTCTGACTTAGAACTGTGTGCCTTTCACATTAGACACAATTATTTCTAGCATTGCAAGACTGTATATTTACATGGGTTGAACTGTAAAGCAGCAATAAAGAAAGAAGGAATGGCAGTCAATATGCAGGGAAGAGAGTATTACTCAATTTATTGAAACTAAACATTCACCTTGGTAAAAGTTGCAATGGACTTATGGGAATTATCTAATATCTATTTGACATTTTTATTGAAATTGTCAAAAATACATTTTTCAGTTTGATCTTTGTATAAGATACATGCACTGTTGTCATTAGAGCTATATAAGGCACAGGTTATAAAGGTTAAAATTGTCAGAGCAAGGCAAGAATAGGAGTACAAACAAGACATAATTTTTTTGTCAGAGCAGCAAATAAGAAGACAAATAGCACCATTCAGTCAAGAGAGAAATGTTCCTAGAAATGTTGGGGTCTTATTTCCATTGCTCAGAACACAAAGATCAAAGCTCCCCCCGAATATGCACCTGGAGACAGAAAGCAAGCCACTCCACAGCTGTACTGATACTCTACTCTGTAGCACCAGGAGAAGCGGAGTAATAAATTCACTCATTTTTAATTATGCCTGCACAGACTCTTACGCACAAGAGAAGATAGCTTATTTTCTTCATTACATTAATGTCTGTATAATATCTGTAATAATTATTCTTCTCCATGTGTCAGAAAGGCACTCCATTGTTAGTGGGTTTTTTTTAGGAGTACAGCAGTGGGTCATCATTGAAAAATAGTAGACTTTTTAACTTACAAAAAGAAAATTGTCTTATGGGGCAGAAGTAAAAAACAAATATTCTTATAACAGCAGAGATGAAAAAAAGAAAGCTCTTATGGTTATTCCCTGAGCTTCTGTTTATAAACACCCACTCTTCTCACAAAATTCCTGTCATTCAACTTTATTTAGAATGACAAAGATATCTGTGAAATGAGCCTCCAGCTAGAGAATTGAAGGATAAGATACAGCTATATTAAGGAAAAATTATTATATGTAGGGATTATGACATCAAGTGCCTTTTACTAAGATTACTCAAGACTTTCAATTATATCGCTTTGCTTTCAGTTATTTACAAAGTTGCTAAACTTAAATTGTTTGAGTCAAGGTTTTTATGTCAGGTACCTGCCTCCGGCTGAATGTAAATTTTTTTTTCTTTGACATGTAAAAATGTGGTCAGCCTTTTTCTGCAAGAAATATATACCATCTGAGCAGGGACTGGGAATGTGGAAGTGAGGAGTGAGTATTTTTTGTTTCTATAAGAAATTTACAGTTTGTGTTACCAGTTACATGGTAATTTCCTAGTAGATGCTTTATGGTGATTTATTTACTAAAACTCTCAAGAGACTTCACATGTCCTGAGATTTTACTTTGACTAAGTCTCTATACCTTGTGTTGACCATCTCACTCTCTCTTCTGTTTTCAGTATCTCTGCTTAGGGACAGGTATTCAGGAAAAATCTATGTGGGTGACTATAACAACCAAATATAGATGAGACAAGAACCGAAATAGAAAATAGGAGAGAAATTATTTTGAATGTATAGACTAGAGGAAAAAAAGGCAAAGGCAGAGGTGATGAAAATTGCCTGAAGGTGGATAATGAAGGGAACTGGAATCCCAGTAAGGAAAATGAAGAGAAAACAGGAAAATGGTAAGAATTATGCGGATTCCAGGAATCACACAGAATGGGTTAATCTTAGTAAGTCATGTTTTTAAGACATTTGCCACATTTGCTATTTTCCTCTGAATTCAAATAGGTCCAATCTTTCTTGAAGTACCATAACCATAATACTCCAGATAAGGCTTGACTGATTTTTACCTGTTTTAGAAGCCATATTTTAATTTATATGTCTCTGTATGATATTGCTCATAAGAACCTGACATCAACAGCTCATATGCAACTACACCTTGGGTCTTTTTTTTAGCCAGCTGTCTCTTATCCTTTGTGTTTGCAACTGAATTCCTTTGTCTCTGAGCTTCTCCACTTTGACAGTGAAAAACTGACACCTTCAAACCAAATTTAATATTCTGACCAGTTTCACTCCAACCTTAAACAGTTTCTTCTAGAAAATGTTTGCTTTGGTTGTTTACTAGAGTATCACTGAAGACTGTCAAAAGTTTAAGGCTTCTCATCTACATGAGTCTGTTAGATTGGAAGAGAAAGTATCAGTTAGATTAGTCTGAAATGATTTGTTTTTTCCAAACCCCTACTGAGGATACAGATATAGATGATATAGATTACATAGATATAGATGATATAGATACAGATAGAGATAGATTAGATATATATATACATATAAATATATATAGGTTAACTTCTAGATGGTTTTCTAGTGTGCTTCCTCCCTTTACTACTGCATGTCAACCTGTTCCCAGTTTTAGTCACTTCGTAAACAAGGAAGGTCCACATATAGGAGCTAAAGTTCCGGAGTATTTTGATGTTAATATTATGATATTTATTGTAATATCTATTTTTGCACTTTGACAATCTGGAAAATTCCATCAAAACATATACAGAAGACATTAAATAAACAAAACAAGTACTCACAAGGTATGGAGTGGCAAGAGTGAGATTGTTTGTTTTGTCCTAGTCTTCCTGTCCAAACATAAACATAAAGACATTAACAGGGTTTAAAATTATATTTTATGAGAATTTTTGTGAGTCATCCAGTAGTCCAGGTAAAATTACTATTTACCCACCCAGATTTATGCAGTGTTAAAGTATAGCACAGTTTTTATAACTCTGATGCATTTTTTAACTTTTAATGAAATTCTGCACAACATAGGTGTTGTTAGGACATGCTGCTGAGACCGTCTTTAGTAGATCAGTTTGATAACACCAGGAATGTGAAGTTACAAGAGCCTCTGCTTGAAGTTCCAGTTGAGAATATGAAGTTTCATATAGCCTCTTTCTGCAAACAGCCTTTACTTTTTGTGGTATGTTTCTTATTTTTGCAATGTCTGGCACACTAGAGTTCTAGTTTCAGGTACCATATCTGGGAACTACTATAATTAATTTAATAATTATCATTATCATAATAAAACAAGCAATTTGCAATAAAGCTCAAAAACTATGTTATTCTAATTAATTTTCACCTTGTTTGGTGGTAAAAAAAAAATCTGTACAATGATTGCGTTGCTCTACTTGCTGTATTAACACAGACACACGAGAATCTATGATTGGATAAAATCTAGAAAGGTGATCTGTCTCCCTTTCAGCAGATGCACCTTACTGAAAAAGCATTATCCTCTTTTGCAAATATTCTACTAATGGAGGTAATGTTCACAAACACTAAGTAACCAGCATTAGCACCAATTTAAATAATTATTGCTTTTATATAGATCCTTTTTGCCAAGTGGTTGTACATCAGCTGAAAATCACCTTTTTATCTCTGTTGATGCTGCTTTCCTATTAAAAGCTCATACATTAATAAAGTAAGTAATAGAGACAATGATCTAGTAGAAAGACAAAATGTGGGCATGCTAACAATACTGCTTTATGCTAAGAGTAATGACTTAGGTGAAAAAAATTCGCAACCAGGCCAGTGTGTCATTTGCAATAATTGTATGGCAGCTGTAAACATGTCAAACTTAGTCTTTGGTAAAAAATGTGTGGTCTCCCTTCTGTGAGTGGTCAATAGGATTCCCTGAATCTTTATAGGCACAGTGCCCACATATATCACCACAATTACATTCAACTAAAAACAGAATACAGCATTCTAATCACATATTAAATTTCCTTTCTAAGAATGTATTTGTTGCTTTAAAAAGAGCAATGGAAATACTTCTGTAAGTGACAACTGAATTCTAGGCATTCAGAGATTAAGGATCCAGAATTGTGTCCTCATCAATATTTTATTCTGAATTATTTTACAGATGTATATTCAACATTTTAATTACTCACATAGCTCCACACCCTCCCCCGTGTACTGCCTATATTTAAATTCCCGGTGGGTTCTGTTCCCTCAGCTTCTCTTTTTATCTTCAAATATCTGCTGAATTCCCTGACTGCCCATTCTGAGAGGTTGTTAACGTCTCATGTCCACAACTTTTAGCTATTCCTGACTGAATTTTTCAGTTTTTCTGACATCTTTTGGCTCCTGGTGTCACATCTAAGTGTCAGCTCTCCAGATTTCATTCACTTTCATCAGTCAAGCTTTTAAAGTCTCTGCCTTCAGCTGCAGTCCTATCATGTACCTGCCTTATTGTAAATGCCATTGCTAGGTCTATATCAGTTTCCCTTCACTCCTTCAGTACCCAGAGCTCCAGACAGTAGCTATGAAATAATAAGCCCTACTTTCAAAGACTCTGTAGAATCTATAGCTGCCAGAAACACATCTGCATGACTGCAAATGTACCTATTGAACTAGATTCTGTCCTGTAAAATGCACAGGTAAATGTGATCTGAGAGGTACAGAGTCTCTGCAGCCCAATTTTCTCTCTTGCTTCATAGCAGCAACTATTATGGGAGCTCTAGCTGCATGCTAAGTCTGTTGGGTATGAGAAAATATGACACCACTTGTAAGAATGATGGGCCAATAATGCCAATGTTAACATGCACTGCAAAAGTCTCCGAGGGGGCACTGCTTTCCAGGCGTTATTTAGTACTGCCCATGTCAGCGTAAATAGTGGTGTTTGTCCCACTTGCATCAATGTTCAAGCCAAGAAGTGAAATGAAGCCAATGCTCTGCCTATTCCTTGTTTCTGTCTGCTCCCACACCCTAACTCCTGGTCACTTATGAATTGGTTCATGAATGCTGTTGGGAACTGCAGAAGTAATTAGTTTTTCCAAGTCTGCCACTGAACTGGAAAACAATCATTGGAAACAATCCACCTGCATACACTAAAGCAATTTTGAAATTTATCTTCATTAAGTTATTATTAAGTTAGAAAAGCAGGAAAATGGAGTTTCGTGAAAGACTTAAGCATGAAATTGAACTTTTTCATAAATTTGTATTTAGAGCAACCCCTTTTTGATGTGTAACTCTGAATTATGTTGCAACTGGGAGATAATTTCATGCAGTTTAACACCAGTTAGGCTGCCATTTTTCTTCTGAGACTATTTGCATTTTGGAGAAAATAGTAAACACATTTTTTTACAAACACCATGGAAAGCCTCTGTTCTTCACTGTGAAAACCAATGAAAGGAACCCAAAAAAGCAAGGTAATACACAGGGCTGAGAACAAGCATTCTTCCAACTACAGGTAAGCAGTAAAAGGACCTACCAGAAAAAAACTCAGGAACACAGGTTCTCCATATTCTCTATAGACTGGCACTGGCTCAGTATAGTTGCTCTTCTTGGAGTCTTCAAGGGAACTAGTATTTAATTAGAAACTCACTCAAAAAACTTGTCTTCAGGGAAGGATTATTTAAGAAATGAGAAGTGTTTTAGCACATAGATACATCCTGAAACAATGGCCAGAGTCAGACAGAACAAAATTCTATACTTCTTCAGGAAACTCCATTTTCCCATGTATGTAACCCAAGTACCAAAACATGCTAACATTTTTTTAAGAGTGGTATGCACAATAACTATTTTAAGCAGACTTTCAGCATTTCTTTTGACCTGTGCAAAATGAACACATCAAACACTTCACAAACTCCTAGCTTTTGGTATTTCTAATTACTGGCTCTTCAGTCTCAAAAATTTTATACTTTATTTATTTATTCCCTAGAAAACTAATTTAGCAGTGTTAGCTGGTGACATAGTAACTACTGTGAGGCCTCTCACCTCTGAAAAAATGTCATTGTGCATCATAATGTCAGGGCATCGTAATCATGCAAGAGATGTAATACCAGAAGTAACCATCAGTGCTGTTGTATGTCAGAACTCCCTTACACTGTTTTTTGCCAGACTTATATGTTCAGTTCTTGGCTGGAGAAACACTGCCCCACGCTGTAAAATACCAACTCTTTTCCCTTTTTTCTTGTCCCCTCTCACTGTGCACCGTTAGCCCAGTGCGCTGAAGCTCTTGCATTACAATGGCCTTCACTTTTCACTAAACATGCCATTTCCCATTCATTATCATCCCAAAAATGGGCCCTGGTGTCATCTGAATACCAGTAAAAGTGATGCTTAAGGTTTTTATTTTCACTGCAGTGGTGAGAAAACCCAGAAATGCTTCTGTTTGCTACTCCAGTAGATCAGTAAACTCCTGTAACTTTAAATGCTACTGACAGCATTCAAGAACTTGAGCCATTATAACATGCTTATTGACAAATGTGCCCATAGCAACACTCATCAGTGTCATCTGTTTCAACTCAACTCTTATTTTCTCAATTGACACAAAAAAGCCAATACACCAGTCACAACTGTTCCAATTTTAGTATGAGCTGAAGAGTGATAATGTTCATATATTGCCTGTGCCAATTTGTGATGCATTTCATCAAACTGAAATCTCAGGAATAAAGAATATGGTGACAGGCCTGCATACTCTCTTCTGCTGCTAAACAAGTCAATGTCTATTACCTGTTTCTTTTTCCCTTTTACTTTTTTAGGTAGTTAACTAAAGAAAGGAGCGGTTAGGCAAGAGGTTAGCAAAATTCTGTTACAGAAAAGCTAGAGCTCTGTGCTATTGAACTTTATGATGTTTATATGTTCTGCTGCAAGTCTGTATGTCTGTGTTTTGTCTGAAGAGAGTGGAAAACTATGAAATACTGCTAAGAGAATGCATCTGTGGCTAATATAATACATCCAATTTAGGCCAAAAATATGTGGATTAGCATTGCCACTGTTTTTGGCATCCAGGCATGTTTTTCTTATTAAATTTTTTTCTAATGCTTCATCACTGGGAGACCATGAGTCTTTAGCCTTCCCAGATCCTGATGTTTTGGAATGAGCATAGGCTCCTTCACGTTTATTAATGCGACAAAACTGAGGAAAACAGAGACACTTGTTTACATTCTTCCAAATAATAGTTTTGCTATCTGCTCTTTTTCAGTCCTTTTTTATTGCCATTACTTTTGTATGATGCATATTAAAGAGGGAATATTTGTCTTAACGTATAAGCAGACTTTTGATGTGGAGAGTAACCTTGCCAGTGGTAGATATTGGCTGGCACTTGAGGTTGGGCTGTCATGTGACACACGAACCATAAATTTATCCTCCTCTGAATATAGGAAAGCACTTAACGAGTGTTCTTTTTAATAGAGGCTAGGGACTGGCTTCCCATAGGAATCAATGCAATTAAAATAATGTCTAATTCTCAAAGTATTACACTGGCCTGAAACTCAAAGGAAACATATAAATTCAATAGCAGTTTTTAATGTATGTACATCTCTGTTTATCTAAATTTTTAGATAGCATGGTATGCCACTTGAGGGTCCAAGTCCGCATTACAGAAAAAAGACTTCCCATTCTTTCCAAACTCTTTCTTCCTTTTTTGTCTACAGTCATCAAAAGAAGGTATGGGAAACTGCAACCATGCATTTTACTCAGAGTAGGTTTCAGGCCCCTAATGGAAAGGATGCTACTCTTGATTCTGGCTGATCATGCCAAAAAAGCAAACTCTGTCTTTCAAAACAGCCTTCACCTAAGAATTAAACTTTGGTCTTGAAGATTTTTTTGCAGAGCATATCAGTCATTCAATATTCTGAACATGTAGCACAAACTGGACTTAAAATTCACATCAAGCATGCATCAATAAACCTTAAGTTTCCCAGAGGTGTATTTAATAGTCGTTCTGCGACTGCTGAGTTAGAAAGTAAGGGAATTCTTTTGATGATTTAGATGGTCAGTCTGCTTTTTCATAAGTCAGGTTGGCAAAGGTTTGCTGAGTAGTGGGGAATTCTGCAAGTTTTAGTGTCTGTCCTTTTCCCTTAACTGTTCACCACCTCTTAAGGCAGAGGTTAGGAGCACTCTCTTAACATGCCTTCTGGTACAGTAAATGATATTGCACCATGGAAAAAAATTCTCAGTGAATTGTGGTTTCTTAGAACTGAAAAGGGAATCAGTGCACTCCCTAATGCACTTCACTGCAGACACAGGGAAGTGCTTTCCATAGCACAGTACGTGCACTAAGCCCTGGCTTTTCAGCTTGCTGTTGTACTATCTCTCAAACCCCTCTAAGAGTCAGGTACCCTTTTCTCTCCCTTACTCCTAAACTTAGCACTTATTGCAGTGGAAAAAAAAGAAAAAGAAAATGGTTAACCCACACATTGCATTGGGAAGTGACAAGTGAAGATCCTTGAGGACTATCTAAACTATTTTCCATGTTTCTTTCATTTGAATAAATTTGGAATAAACCATTTCGAGTTTAAGAATACACCACTCTTTGAATAATGTGATCATGCTTTTCTTATATAAGTATATAGATGTCTATCTATCTGTCTATATAAAAAGACATCTCCAATGTCTATATATATATATGATCTGACAATGTTCACTGACAGCCAACTGTGTCCTGGTGTGCATCAAAAGAATCATGGACAGCAGACAGAGGAAGGTGATCCTCTCCCTCTATTCCACTTTCCTGAGACCCCAGCTGGAGTACTGAATCCTGCTCTGAGGCCCCCCAACACGAGAAGAATGTGGAATTCTGGAGCAAATCCACAGAGGAGGAGGCCATGAAGATGATCAGAGGGCTGAAACAGTCCTCATATGAAAACAGGATGAGCGAGTTGGGGCTGTTCAGCCTGGAAAAGAGAAGGCTACAGGGAGACCTTATAGCAGGTTTCCAGTACCTAAAGAAGCTGCAAGGCAGATGGAGGGGAATCTTTTACAAGGGCATATAGTGACAGGACAAGGGGAATGGTTTTACACTGAAAGAAGGTAGGTTTAGATTAGATGCTGGAATGTGAGGATGGTGGGATACTGGAACAGGGAAGTTGTGAATGTCCCATCCCTAGAGGTGTTCAAGACCAGGCTGGACGCGGCTTTGAGCAACCTGGTCTAGTGGAAGATGCCTCTGCCCATGGTAGGGGTGTTGGAACTAGATGATTTTTAAGGTTCCTTCCAACGCAAACCATTCTATGATTCTAGAAATGTAGAAAAGGAGACATCTCTACATCATTATTTATCTGCTGTGTTATAAACATCCTCATCTAGGTGAGTTGGATTTGCCCAAGAAAAATTTGCTTGTTTGCATAACCTATGGAGTCTAAACAATAAGCTAAAATGTAGATGTTTACACAGTAAATACCTGTATTTAACCAGATAATTCTGACCCAAAATTTGCCTCCCTGCTTTCAGTTAAACAGTGTAATCTAACTGGTACTTTATTACCTGTACACTGCTGTGCTACCACAAGTAACATTGTTAACATGTATCTATTACTACACTGAACCATCAAAAAATGCTTTTTCATGAATCATCACTACTTTTTTTGCATGAAAGAAGCAAAAATATTAAATATGGCAACACTGATAGCACTTAAATTGAGTAACAACTTCTATGTCCTTCATGGTCTGTTTTATGCACACTGCTTCTGGGCACTCTCACAGTTATCCCTGTCTAACAATGGAACAGACTGGAAGATGCTGAGTCAAGCAGGATTTTATATATATATATATATATATATATATATATACACCTTTATATACCTTCCTTACTTTATTGCTGTTTTACCTTTCATTATAGAGCAGAGGGTCACTGCTGGTTGTGTTGTTTGTGACCCTCTGTAATTCCATATTCTTCTTAACAGAACTGCCATTTACTCACCTTTTTCCTTTATTAAATACAAGTACTAGGTTGCACTTCTTTGGTTGTCTGAAGAATTCCTCATCTCTAGAAAATGCCAGCAGTTCTGAGACTACTTTATGCACCTAAACAAGACTCAAATGACTATATATAATGATGACTAAATATATTATCTTCAGATGACTAAATATATTATCCTTTCTGAGATCTTTTAAATGCTTATTTTCTTTAGTTAGGATTGGTTTTTTACCCCATTGGTTGCTAATAGACAATATGAAAATTGTTGCTGGTATTGACAGTAGTAAATCATAGTGAAAACTGACACGAAGAGACCATTTAAAACTGTCATTGGTTAGTCATTTAGTGTCAGACCAAGCCTCTCCTTGGCCCGTTGTTTGCATCTTGACTACTATGATCCTTCTAGGGTGATTTAATGATACTTTCTTTACTGCTTAATAGTTGCCTCTTTCTCATGTCCTTTTCTTTTTTTCATAATTTTGTCTCTACACACCTGTGCTATATTTTTAATTCTTCCTTAGTAACCTGAACTTAATCCTATGTTTCATATCTCTAATTCTCTTATCTGAGTTCTATGGAGGGTGAATGATTGAATCAAACTGAGGTCTTGATAGTCTTCCAATTTTTCTTCTGCAATTAGGTAATTTTTAACAATGCTGTTACTTTTATTTCTTTAAAGGTAACAACACTATTTAATACCTTTGCTTTTGGTTACTGTCCCCGAAAATATATCCTTATAGTTCTCTGAACTGACTGAACTCTTTACACTTTTTTAGATTTTTCCCTGCCCTAGAAGTATGAAGACTGCTTTTTCAGATTGTGTTAATCAAGTTACCTTCCAGAATAAAAATCTGAAACAGTTTCTCTTTACTAGTGATAATCATATCTAGAAAAGTTTTCCTCTTATTTACCATTTTTCCTATAAGAAAAACGTGTTGCTAAAACAAGAACAGCAAAGTGTTGCACTCAGTGAGCCTGAGGCTCTTTTTAGCCTCTTGAAGAAACATTGCAAGTCCTGATACCTGTGGAGAAAAGCCTTAAACAGAAAGCCAGCTATAGTGAAAATAAACTGAAAACGCTGAGAAAATAAAAAAAGAATCACAAATATATTCATTACTTAAATTTTAAGATCTCAGAGGGATATGAAATTTAAGAGCTTGAGTGCCCATTATGGAGTTATCAGTAACAAATCTTAGAAAGATTAAATGGAGCTTTGTTAGTTCTGATGTAGGGAGGTAATATTTTGAAAGTGGAAAACATTTTTAATATACATTTGTTACCTTAAAAATAGAATCTCTGACAGCCTTTGTTTGTTCATATTTAAGAATTTTGCTAAGACTTTAGCTGTCCTGCACAGAAGGTGTTTCTCTGTCAAATTTTTGAAGATTGTGTAGACTCATCTTAAACAGTATGAAAACTGAAGTTAAATGCTTGTCTTGAAATTGAAAAGGATGATTTACAATGTACAAGCAAATACAGAAACTCAGTGGATTCCCAAGAACATCAGTCAGGTATGTATCTCTCAAACATTTCTGAAAATGCAATGAAGCAAACTGTTAAACTTTAATGTTTTTATTGATAATAAAACCCACATAAGGAAAGACATTAAAAGATCTCTTCATCTCATGAATTTCTCTGACAGCCACCTGCACCGGAGCAGAGTGAGTGAAAACTCATTTCCTCTATCTGGAGCAAGGACACTTCTCACCAAACTGAGCCTCTGCCACACACCATCATCCCTCTTCTTGTTGATCTCTGTGACCCATACTACCCTCTCCAATTTGTGGACTTATAAGAACCTGGAGATACTCTTGGTTTAGTAAATTGTCTCCCTCATTTTTTTGTAACACTACCTAAGAGTATTAAAAAAAAATATTAGAATTTATTGCCTTATCAACATCCTTTTCTGTGCACAGAAATCTGAAAGTTCCCATAATGGTTTGGGTAGGAACACTTCCATAATATTATGGAATTAGAAAATCAACAAAGATTTTAGGAGACTAAAGTTGAAGCAAAGAAAATTAAGGTAACATAAGTGACCTAGACAGATGGTTCTGGTTTCTCTCATAATAGCCTTCTACCTTTTCTTGAGTAAAAAGGAACAGATTTTTCAAAATTTACCAGTTTAAAGAAGCATTTTACCAGAAATATAAAAGCAAATTCCTTTCTTTTTCCTATAAAAGCTGCTTCTTATTTCAGTTTTTCAAAGTACCGGAGAAAATTATTTCAGTAATTTTGTCTTACATTTAAAGACAAGACTCTCTAAGATTGAGAGTTCCTAACTTACTATCATTAATAAAAAGTTAGGAAACAAACAAGGAATCAAAGGTTGTCAAAAATGTTATCTCCCTTCCTCTCTGCCTTCCTCTGTTCATTTCTCCCTCTATCCTTTCTGCTTTTCTTTCCCCTGTTCCTTCCTCTCCTCCATCTTTTGGCTATGCTCTCTTCGTGTTAAAGTTTGTATCTTCCTGTCAGCAAGAATCTACCATAATTTAAAAGTGATTACACTAATTCAAGTGAACAAATACTCAACCATCTCACGTGGCATGAATATCAGAAGGGAAATGCTCAGAAAATTGCATGTAACATATAAAATGCAAATGTAATATACAATGTCCCATGTGGAAAATGAAAATGCTGAGCTCAATTCTTGCCCTTTACTTGCTTTTTACTTTGACTACTGCTGCTGAAAAACTAAGTCATAAACTCTTCTCAATCTCTTCTCACCTTGACTACCCAGATATTAGTGAAGTACTGAGGCAGCTGTTTTCTGTCAGAGCTAAGAGAAAATGAAGCTTCATAATAAGTTGCTTTATCATGCCCACCTATTCTCCAAATACTTTCACTTGTACTGGCTGGCAAAGAATACACTTCTTTCAGCTTTCTCCTGCCATTAATCCCTCTTGACTCTATCAACAGCTTCTCCTGCAACTAACCACTAAGAATATGAACTTGCAATACAGATTAGAAGTATTTTGCTTTTCTTATGAAAAAAAAAAGAGGTGGTTTTCCTTCTTTTCCTGCTCTCAGTTGTTTCTTCCCTTTTCTCCATCTGCTATTAAAAATGTTCCAAAGTCCTCAGAAAATGGTTGGGGCTTTTCTCTCTGTTTCTGAGTAAAATATGGAGCTGGCCAGGCAATATACTTTTATACCTTCTGTCAGAATTCCCAGTGGACTGCCTCATTTTCAGTTACATTTCAACTTTATAAAATTTGTAGTTTTAAGACTAATTTCTTTTTGATGTCCTTGCTGCCTACCTCAGCTCAAATTTGTTTTTGCTCTACTTTTTTTAGCTTAGCAGGAGCAGTTCAGTAATTTCAAAAACTAGTGCATGTTTAAAAATTCTGGAGATCATGGTCCTTAACAGCTTTAATACTCTTTGTCTGGCCTAAGACATAGAAATGGAGGAATGGCTGCACTGTCTCCAAAGAGAGCTTTTTATACTTGTCATGAAAATCTGCTTTGCTGTGTCTTCTGAAAATTGCAGTGCAGGAATCATTGGTGGTAATTGGATGCAATCTTTAATGATTCTGTCCTCCTGGATGGAGCCTGACCCTACCATAAAGCCACATCATCAATGGCATGGTCTTTCCGTTGCAGAATTACAGTGGAAAGACCTTGGCCAACACCAGCCACAGCCAGGGAGTGGGGAGTAAGCCAGGCAAATTTGTGACTGTCCTTCATGATTCCGAGTAAAGAATCCTCCTGAAGGAGAGAGTTATCAAAATGGGATATTAGAAACAGAAACCCAGAATACAGGAAAAGAAAGAACGGGACTTAGCATGCCCATTAAGACTGTAGCTCCAGAAAATGAGATAAACTCTGGACAAGAGCTCTGACCTTGGCAGCAAACCTTGGGGAGTTTCAATGGACAAATCAAGGAGGAAAGAGTCTGTTAAAGCATATGGGGTAATGGCTCACTGGAGCATCTGAAACAGACTCCTTTCCTCAGGAATTTCATCATCCCTGTGTATTTTATAGACTCCAGAAGCTTACCTCAGAGCTGTGGATTGAATTTGGCATTAAGGTGTTCAAACATTAGTTTTTGCAATGATCTTTTTCCAGTCTTCCCACTAGAGCAACTGCCTATTTTTTTTTTTCCTGTATTCATATCTTCCACATCAGGATAACCACCCGACTAGCTGGAAAGTCTGGATCTATCAAATCCGGATTTATCACAAAGTCAGAAATGAGTGCTTATTCTGCGGATGATTGGTTAAAGTTCACCCTATTTGGTATGGTAGAAAGGAAAGCCAGAGTTAATATAAAGCGGTAGGAAAATCTCCACATCACTCTTTTACAAACTCTGTAAATGTTTTTGTGCTGTGTCCCTGTTTGATCAGAATTCATCATCTGAGTATAAATAATTACAGCATGCTCATAACGCTTCATTGGTTTTCAAGTCCACACATTACTGACCAAATTTAAACAGAAGCTTGTAATTAAGTGTCCTTTTCTGAAGATGTGCCTCTGAGTGACTTATGAGCAGGATTTGCCATACATGTTGGAACAAAGAGAAACATGCTTATGTCAACCAGTTGGAACTGATAAAAAAAAAAAAAGGAAAGGCATTGCCTAAAATACAGTTTTCTTCTTGATATGGCCCAGATACAACTGAAAGGCACACCTCTAACTCCCAGCTGTCTGCCCTCATGGCAACTGGCTGTCTCTGTGACTTTAAAATCTTCTTAAAAGAGGCAGTAGCCCTAATGAAAAATCCTATGGGGTGGAGCAAGTTCCAAGCCTGTCAGTTGATCTGCTAATTTTGTCACCAGGATAAGTTCAACTCCCTCCTTGGACTTAGTCTTAAATTTCTTATATAATATTTTGGATGTTTCTAGACAGGCCTTTTAAAACAAATAGAGTTAATATTTTTAAAATTACAAACGTAATTTTCCTTGACTTGTAGATAGCTGGCCGGAGTACCATTAAACCTAAAAGAGCTGCAAACAAAACAAAAACTAATTTGGACAAAGAACAATGTAGAAAGTTTCCCTAAAAGGGGTGATTTAAAGTATTATGCAGGTGTGAAAATTAGAGGTTATATCTGAAACTGTTTTTCATCCTTAACTATTGTGTTTGTTACCATGGAACAAGTGTGTTAAGAAAATTTATTCTAATTTGGTACATCTTATTGAACTATTAGGTAGAACAACTAATCCCTGCAGTTTTAATGTGAAGAATTTCCACATAAGAAAGAAGAAGTAGGTCCTTATATTTTCATATTCTTATAATTCTTTTTTTATCTTATCTTTTTTTTTTTTCCACACAGGACTCCTTTCTGCTCCCTTCTAATACAGCATAGTAGAAACATTCATTATGACATTAATAAACTGTTTACTTTTGAGGAAAGAATGTCAATATCTAATTGAACCTCAGTTCACATAATTAATCCAGTGGGCGAAATTTTTTGTTCTCTTATCTTGTACATTACAAAAACCTGAACTCTTTAAAAACAAATCACCAATAAACATTCATCTACATACCAAAAAGTAGTTCTAGCAATGCCATAAGTGATAACGCTATTTTAACAAAATAACAATTGGGTCTGATTAGTAATTTTCTACTGTTTAGGATTTCTCACAGCTTTCCAGGTGATAAGAATTTCAAGGTATTTTAAAATCCCTGCTGTGTCTATAGCCAGCAAAATTATTTTATTTTTCTCTAAATGATGTCACTAGAAATACCCAAATTTTTTTACAAATAGAACTATGTTTATCCCATCTGCAGTTAATCCTTCTTTGGTATATTAAGGCTTTGTTAAGTATGTCATTGTTTAGTAGCACAGTTCTAAACAGTGCCTTTTGAGACCTAGAAAGTTATAGTTATTACCCTGCCAGGGAGAGCTTCCTCATACCAATGTGACAGGGACTGTAGCCTGAACAACTTGTTTCTGCAGTGTTGTTGCTATGGGAACAGATGCAAAATGCTTACCACGGTACTATGGCACAACTGAGTGTACTATGGCCTCTTTAATTGCATTCTTTAGGAGTCACCACAAACGAAAAGAGACTATCAGTCTGGGTGGCCTCCTGCTTATTTTCAAATGACACTTTTGAATTCATATTGCAGCATATTCTTTCACCTATTTTAACTGCCTCTTTCTCCTACAGTTCCCAAACCAAAAGAAAAAAAAAATATTCTTCTAAAGATATCCAAAAAATAACTACATTTAAAAGATGGAAAGATTAAAAAATGGGCTTACAGGCTTTCTGAGCCAGCAGGTCATATTTAGCCAATCTTGACAATTCCATGCTAGCAGCACCTTCTTGAATTAGAAGGTGCCAGTTTCTCCTGCATCATTGACTGACATATTTCATTAACTGGGATAAACTGACAATAAATCTAGATGTAAATATTTCTTAAAATGGTAATTCTACCTCCTTTATTTGTAGTTCATACCATAAACAAGCTGCTTTCCTTTTGTTTATTCTCTCTTTCTAATACTGACTCTCCCTTCTATTTTATATACTATCTTGAGTTACTGAGCTCTTGTCTTCAAAAAAAAGCTCCATTTTTTCAGAGAAGAAAAAAAATCCCAGAAATGCCCTTCTCCCCACCCTCAAAAAACCCTCAAACCCCACCAAATGCAAAGTTTGATAAAAAAGACACATAGTTTGTGAAGAGACAGAACAATGAGAATTTGTAAGGCTTCACTAAGTCTAAATTCTTGTTGTGCTTTAAATAATACTAATTTCTAACTTCCTCACTGTCCCTAATCTGTTAGTTTTGTAACGTAGCTCTTCCCACAGTACACTAATGTAGAAAAGACTTCCCATGGAACTGTGGGAGGAAAGAAGGAAGGAAGGAAGGAAGGAAGGAAGGAAGGAAGGAAGGAAGGATGNAGGAAGGAAGGAAGGAAGGAAGGAAGGAAGGAAGGAAGGAAGGAAGGAAGGAAGGAAGGAAGGAAGGAAGGAGGTGAAAAGAGGAATATCAGACTGAAGGTCTCTCTCAGCTTTTGCGTACCAAAGCATTAGGACACTAGGACACTGCCAGGCTACACACACTAGATGGGTTGCCATGGGCACAGCACTTAACCTTGAGCCCTTGCTTAACACCTGGAAACGCTCTTTATTACTTCAGCCATTCCCATCTCATCCATAGCACTTCTGTGCTGCCTCAAATACCACCACATACCAGTACTTGAAAGGGACCTGGCTTATTATTAGCCCCTTGATTTCCATACTTATAGGTTATGCACAATTTGAATTAGCAGTAGAGACAAGACCCTCTGCAATCTCCTTGTTCTCTGTAAAGAAAAGAAAGAATAAATTCGAAGGTTTAGTCATTCATCATCTCCCATGGTCTAGTTACAAGCAGCAAAGAAGTACAGTATCACTGGAATCTGTGAATCCTGCTGAACAGAGATAGCAAAATAAAATACATTAATTCTGTCAGCTAAGGAAAAATTTTCAGCTTTGAAACCCTGAACTGGATAATTCATTCATCAGGAATACTAAAAAGTACAGACAACAAGAGGACTTTTTAGGGGTAGAAGATCAAGGAATAGCAGGAATAAACACTGAACTGGTCATAAAGAAATAGCTGAGTTGTCAATTAGATTGTCATGTGATGGAGATCAGAAACAAGCCAGGGGCAGGAGGTTTACAGAGTTGTCAAAGGATGGAAATAGCTGAGAAACAAAGACAGCTGTGGTGTGGTCCAAGCACCATGAACTTTTAATGTCCAAATGAAGATTGTTCTTGTTCAAAATATTATTACTACTACCTCCATTGCCAGCATCACTTTTATTGATCATTATGTGTTTCAAACGCCTGTGTGCCTCTGTGTCCTGAAATCTAGCTGAAGCCTGGATTCTTCTTTTCAGGACCAGTCAGCTGGAGTGACATCTCACAATCAGTGGACAGAAGCCAGGTATAAGCTATGGCCACAGAGACTGGTTGCCTACAGGCAAGGAGGCAGTAGCTGTTTTTCCAAGGCACTGGACCAAAACCTGTGCTGTGATTTGCCAGCACTATTCCAGTCTCAGACGGAGTAAACATTCAGAACATTTTTTGTTGTGTGGTAACCTCAATGTCTGCACTACACTCATGATTAAGTCTCCTCAAAAGCTTGCAAAAGGTGGGGTACTGCTGACACATCAGTCACCTGGACACTTTTCTGCTTATAACTTGCTTTTAAAAAAAGTACAGGCCACTTCCATTGGTCAGGTTGAAAATTCTGACCCTTCCATTTGGAGTAGAGAGTATATAAATGCAAAATACTGCAGAGGGGACAGCAAGATTTCAGCCTCAGATTATCAATGAATACTTAATTTCACAACAGCTTTTCAGCAATGATTAAAATGTGTTTCAACAGAATAACTTCAAATTGGTATGCCATCTGTTAGGATGAGAGAAATCAAATGGAATTGGAAAAGAAAATTAAGGAATAGTAATAAATTATTTCTGTATAATTTTTATTTCTGAATGGATATATGGCTCAGTTATATTTATTAATTTCTTGCATTTAGGAACAAAGGAATGATCCTCTTATAAAAAGACAGAGATCAAAAGACTGGTATGTGACATATGTTTAAAAAATTAGTAGGATGGGACTAGTCTGCAAAAGGACAGGCTAGGATGAGGTCCTAAATATGTCTGAAAAACTCCTGTAAGTGTCTGAATCTTCTTTAGGAGACTAGAGCAACCAGCTAGGTGACTGGATCTAAAGGGTCCTGCTTGACCAGAGTAGTTGGACCAGCTAACTTCCAGAGCTCCCTTCCAGTCTTGACCATTCTGTCATGCTGTTATCTAAAATTTAGACTCTAAAACCTCATATTCAGTAACCATGATTTTAGAATGCCTTAGCCTTCCCTGAGTAGGCACTGCTTTTAGGTATTACCAGCAACAACAGAAATGGTATTTTCCACATTATCTGTGAGGCCAAGTTCAGTAGACATTGACAGCACACTTGCTGTCTGACACAAAGTATGTTATTGTCACACGAGAGTATGTTGTTTCCTGCAGCTTCATAGGCAAGGAAAGCCAGTTGTCCAGATATTGAGGATGTCCCATGTCAAAATTCATTCCATCCTTGTCTCCCATACCCATGCTGGTGTTGTTAACTCTAGGCTTGTTTTTGTTCTGCAGCCTGGTGAAGCAAAAGCAACTCTGTAGTTCCTTTGGCTTAGCTATTTCACTCACTCAAAAATGATTATATGTTCAGTATTCAATATTTAAGCACGACTTCACAGGGTAGTGGATAGGGAAGGAATCTTTGATTATATGCTCTCCTGAATACTTAACATAGAGTAGTGATTGTTTACTGACACCTAGTCTCTTTGTTCAAAGGAGTACGCCATACACTGGAAGGAAGATCATGTTTGTTAGTCCAACAAAAATTCATTTTATAGACAAAAAGTTTCAGCAGGAAATAGTAAGGGAAACCTATTTCCTTATAAGCTATGTTTGCACTGAGTGGAAATTTTGAGGGAACAGGTGAGAAAAAGAGGGACAGAAAACCAAACTCTTTTCTACTAGCCATGTTCTTTCAGAGATGTTGGAATAAGCACCTGGTGTCAGGAAGCAGTGTACGGAAATGGTGTCTTGTAATTGGGACTCAAATGTCTGGGTTCAAGCCCTGTTTTCACTGTGTCCTGTTAAGTAGCTCAATATCTCCTTTTGCTATCTGCTGTCTTTAATGGATCTTATCTTTAGAAATGAACTCCTGTTCCTGTTACTGACCTTGATTCTTGGCACCTAATTTTCTCCAGGCATATATGAGGAGCCTAAGCAAGGGAATGGGGGAATTCCACTAGGCAGCAAAATGCTTTAAAGACTTTAAAATGCTAGACATTGCAGGGCTTAAATCTTTTCATGGATCTAACCCCAAATTAATATTACTCCTAAGAAAGAGTATAATTTACTGTAAAATGTGAAAATGTGAGATAAGGAAGATATTTTATTACTTTTTTCTCGTACATTGTTAAAATACAAGGGGCAAAAATACCTTGTTCTGTCTCTAAGCACTATGTCAAATAAAGGAAAAAAGCTTCAGAATTTTCCCCTCATCAGGTATTTTTATCTCCCTGGAATAAAGTCCTCAAGTGTTCACTTGCTTTCTTCAGATTATGCCTGTTGGTACTGTGTGCAGCCATGTATTTCACAGTTTTTCTTGTGGTTATCAAGGATTACCATCAAGATCATGCAGAAGATGTATTTAAAAATAGCAGGATTTTATTAAAACCATTACATTCTACAATGATACTCAAACTATTACATAAATTTCAGACCTGCAATCAACTGTTTCCAGTTAAAATATTATAAACACACATGAACTGGACCAGGAATCCCTGTTTATATTAACTAATTGGAATCAGGTCTACTTCTATGAATGGTAAGATAGAGTATGCCATATGCTTTTCTTCTTAAAAATAATTTGGGGCATCATTTGTTATCTCCTTTCTGTCTTTATGTGGGATAATACTACTTCTTTTCCGTACTTGAGTGGACCTTTTGCTGCTTTTTTAAAGAACAGATTCATTTTTTTAAAACAAATATTTCAGTTTGTGGATATGCTTCTCTGTTTGTATAGGCAGGTGTATCTGACGGGTGAGCCTAGCTGCAGAACTAACTTTTGCTCTAAAGCTAAGAGAAAAAATACTCACTTCAATTGTTTAAGGCATTCAAACACTAGTGGACATTATTCAAAACAGATGTTCTTTATTCTAAAAATTTTGGAAGCCATAACAAAGAAAATTAGTGTATTCTGCCACCAGCCATTATTGATTACTTTTATTTTAGTAAAATAGATGTTTGGTTAAACAGATCCTTCAAATAAAATGGACAGCCAATACAAATGTAAAACAGGTCAATAACATTTATCTAGGCTGCTTTTTTATTTTCCTTATTTCTTTCTACTTCCTTCTTTTTTTTTTTTCTGTTTCAACTGAAGAAGTTAATGCTGCTATAAAATACAGAACATAACCATTCCTCTTATACAGGAGCTTTGTTTCTTGCCTTGCTAACAGCTCACATCATTTTACATCTGGGTTTTATTTTGTATTTAAAGTAATTAGGTAGATATTAATTTACATAGCTGTTTCAATGGAGAAATCCAAGGTAAATATTTTGATTTGCATATTGCATGCTCATGTTTTTTAAATATCCATTTATCTTTTTTTTCTCTGTGCATTGAATCTAAAATCCATGACAATTTTCAGTGTTAAACTACATCCTTAGAATCTGTTCTGCTCTGAGGTCTAAGATCAGGCTGTGACTATTAAGAGATCAGTTGTCTGTTCTGTTGTCAGTGCATAAATAATCCGTACAACCACATACTTACAAAGCATGTAAAACTCTTCACTGCCCTTACCTTGTATATATGTCTCAGTTCTCCACCCCAAACTACACATGCAGAAAAGGGAAAAAGGGTGTGCTAGACATTCAGGAATAAGACATTCCCAAAAATGCATTCTCTTTTCTGCACTGCAATAGATATAACTTTAATTTCATTTTACTGCCAAGCATGCTCTGTGTTACCACAGGGTCTCTGCCAGTGTCACATTTTCTATATGTGTTACCTGTGCATTGATCATTGCTCAAATCTTTCAGTTTGGCTTTTTTTTAAGGAAAATGTTTAGTTTAAGGCCACAAATATGTCCTTAAAACTAATTAATGGCGAATCAATTGTAAATCCCTCCTTTATTTCCAGTGTGAAAACAAAATCTGAAAGGCATATTGACATTGTCCAGCTGTCAGAACAGAAGATGAGGAAGGGAAGGAAGTAGGATTTTCCTTGTGCCATCCTGCTTGGAGTCTGCTGTGGCTGGGGATGGCACTGGGACTTTTCCCCAGCACCAGAACTGCTGCCAAACACCAAGGGGACAGTCACTATAAGGGACAACCAGTGACTCTGGGCTTACAGGTATCTTAAGCTGGACTGGTAAAACAGACTTTTGGAAAGTAGTTTTCAGCAGGAAGCTAGAAGTCAATCAAGAGAAGAAAAGCCCCAGCAGTGTAGTATACCTCTTTTACATTCAAAAAAGTAATGGGAGATTGAGACCATTGGTGAAATTGGTATTTGAAGATACCCTGCCCCTCATGAAAAATCCATAATTCTGTGCTTCCAAAGCTCACTAATTTAAATACATGATGTGGTAGTTATGAGAGCAAGCAGCATGATAGGTAAAGTAGTCTCAATTACAATGTCTATGAGTGAGCATCTTCTAGCTAAGCTTCAGTTACCTACAGCGTTTACATCTGAATTAGTTATCCTAGGCTTCTTTTATAATTAGAAAAGAGGAATTTCTGCTTCTAAGGTGTTATTCACCTCACTCTAAACTTGTCCCAAATTAGGATGACAGAAACATATATCTATGTACTGGCTGGCTCAAATCTAAAAGTCTGGGTGGTGACTGTGGTGTGTAGGTGAGATAGACTGGACTGTATGTTTTTGATGAGCTGAACATATACTGCAGCATTAATTTAATATGTACTTCATTAGAAGAACTCTGAGAAGAAAGAATACTTTTCTACATATTTAGATTAGTGACATATGCTATTCAAAAGCCTGTGTAAGTGCCTAAGTCACACTTAAGTATGCCAGTCATGGAAACATAAGTTCATCTCTCCTATTTATCCACTACAGCTTTGTTTCCTTCTGCCTTAGCCTCAAATGGTCACTGCAGAAACTCACTCACTCCATTGCTCAGTTGCCATCCTGTGTCTTCCCTGGAAATCTCCTGGCTGTGTGCTGCACGCAGATGCTTCACTTCTTATCTCACATTCCCTTCCCACTTCTTCCTTGACTCTTCATCTCTACCTGTTTGAGGTTTTTTTTATGAATTGACAGCTGTTTTTGATCTCAGGCAAATCAAACACTTGTGACTTCCTCTCATTTTTAATCTTTACAAGTTACACAACCTAGCAAAATGTTTCTAGAGCATGAAATTCGAGTAGTGAAAGTGAATATATGTATCCCACAGGGAATCACAAAAATAGTGGAGGTAACAGAATTATCTGCAGTGGATTATATGAGTTTTATGTGAAGTGCGATTCAGCTGCCCTTAACATATTGCTATAAACTGACAGAAGAGTGGGGAGAAATTGACTGATAATTTTTCTGTAACATCTTCAGTACCACCAGCTGCTCTGAAAAACAATAAAAAAGGAAAATAATACCCCAATAAAATGATTTCTGATTTTAAAGTGGCCTTTTTGTTGCAAAATATATGATCCTGAACATAGAATTTTCTTGTCAACTTTCAGCCCAGAGCAAAGTTTTATTGATGAATTAAAAGCCACTGAAAATAGGAAATTATAACATAAATCCTGACAAGATCCTTAGCTATTGTGGTGCAAATGACAACAGTATAAAAGTAGCCTACCACATATTGTTATGTTAATAAATATTCACAAGATAAAATATGGCATTTTAATATTCAAAACTCATATAAACAATCTTTTAATAATATTACAATACACTTCTCTGAAATACAGCAATGAATATACAAACCTGAAGCAATATGCTATTAGAATGTCCCAGCTAATCAGAAGAGAAATAAAATGCATACCAGTGTAAATTCATTGACACAGCAGCTCCCTCCTTTTACATTTTGACATTGTTTTTATTAAAATGTTGCTGAGTGTCTGGGTTTTTTAATTTTCATAAATGTTCTGGATGCTAAAATAATTTAAAATGTTTTCAAGAATTGTTACCTGATATCTAATAACAGCTAAACACAAAATAAAATTAATGTAGTCTTGTGTATATTGTTGCTAAACAGTCAAATATAAAATAATTACTTCAGTAGCATTTTATAATTTTGGTCTAAAAAAATCAAGAAGATGTTGTGGAGGTCTCTATGGAACATGTGAAAACTCAGATGGTAATTAACATTTGTAACCTAAAACAGTATCTTAATACTGTGTTGTGAAGTAGAGAAATAAAATAAAGTTGAAAAATAGTTTATTTCTAGACGTCTCTGGACCTCCACAAAATGTTTTAAGACCCTTCAGAATGAAAGCCAACCTGTTGTTTTAGTCTGACCATTCATTTGTTTAGTATAAGGAGAAGTCCTTATGGCCACGAATATAACACTGGCAATAAAAGTTCAGGATTTTCCTGTCTCAGGGGAATGCCTTTTTTCTCTACTTCAGCTTTATCTTCCTAAAAAATCTTGTTAATTTAGAAAATGCTGTACTTGACACTTATCTCATTGGATAGATTAGGTTTAACAGTGATGAGGCACATTAGGTATATTTAAAGCTTCTGAAAGCATATATTTCTAAATCTTTTTAAATAAAGTAAGTAAGTTAAGGTTTTTGGAGAGTTGTCTATAAAAACTGTTGAGGACTTTTTGCTGTACTGAGTGTACATTTTGTATAAAGTGTAAGTTTCCAGTGCATGGCATGGCACACCATATCAATACATATTCAAAACATATAGTATTTTTACTTTTCAGTTTAGTCAATGAAAATATAGACTAGGACCTCATTTCAAATCTGCCAGCAGTCAAATGTCCTACAGTCTAAGCTATCTTTATAACCCTTTACAGTCTTGTCACCCTTAGGAAAGAATTCATATTCTGAATAATGGAAATGTAAAAAGCCTGTGTCCTCACTAGATCATGAGAAGAGACAAACTGGAAGACTGGCCTTGGAAAAACAGGGGTTCCACTTCCTGCACTTCACCTTTTCTCAAGACAGTATAAAAGGACCTATATCCTTAGTAGCTGAACTGTGAGTTTTAACTATTCTATGAAAAAATTCCAATTCACTTGTATCTTGCCCTTGTTCAACTGGCAAACATAGATCATGCAGTCTCTTTCTCTCTCTTGACTGTTTTAATTTCATGGGCTGTCCAACCTTCCTAAAACAGAAAGTTAAAATAGAAGGCAGTAAAGAAAAAGTACTAAACCCAAAGCTGGGCTGCTTGGCACCTGCCTGGGAAATCTTGTTCAAAAATTTTAGTATATGGTCTATGAAACAAGGGAACATGATGCAGCCCTAAAAAAAAAGACTTCAATCAATACATTTATTCTGAAGTGGTACCTTAAAAATTATACATGCAAATTATTTAGATCATGATAACAAAAGAAAATTAACAGCTAGTTAAGATTAAGAGCATTAATAATTAGATTAGATAATAATTAATAAACTGAGATACTGTTTTGCAGTATGCTGCTGTGTTTCCTAACCACATTTTCCTGTTGTATACATTGTCTGAATACGGTACCAGATTTTTCCCCAGATACCTTCAGAGAGCCATGACATCACCATCTTCTCCATCCAAATAATCTTTCTAGAACTTTAGGTAGCTATACTCTAGTTCAGCCAAATATTTCTATGTATGTGGCAATTAGCATAATTCTGGTCTAGTGGACTGTAGTGTTGACATAGAAACTTTCATTAACCTTACAGGAAAAGAGTGTCACTCAGCCATAGCAATTAAATCCAGTCAACATGGGAGAGTCCCGAAGGCACTGAGAACCACAGAGTGTGAGGGTCAGTGCTGATGACATGCAGTTGACAGTCATGAAGAAACTGTGTCATCTGTCCTGCGGGGCAGCAAAATAGTGAGATTTCAAAATGGCATTTATATGTGATTAAAATGTCTTGGTTTCCAAGCTCAGTTTATTCTCTTCACTGTCATGTGGTTTTGCATAGCAGAGGGGAGTCAGCATGGTTTAACACATGCTTACTTGTTTAGTTATATCATTGGTCTTTTTGCTTTTTTTTTCCCCCAGCGTATTTTTATGTAGCTGATTTTCTTCATGCTGAATTTTCTTTTGAATAGTGTAAATATTTCTGTGCTATCTTTGGCAAACAAGCAGATGTTTTCACTGTCATGAAGGAATGTACCTGCAGGGCAATTGTCTCCTCTGCTTCTCCTTAGGCCTTTAAGGGCTAGACAGACATTGCACTATGTAGTGAACAAGTAAGTAATTTCAACATCTCTGGAAAGCACAAATAATAATACTTGAAGGCATGTTTTAATCCACCCACCTGCAATGCTGGAAGTGGAGGGAAATAGTATAAACATACCAGATCTCAAAAACCTGAAAGTTGCAGAATCAAAAGCTGTATCTTTGGCAAAGTAATGAAACAGTTTGTGAATTTGGGGGATTTGAAGAAGTTAGGGTGAGATTTTAGCATGTCTTCCTACATGAATATGAGTTTTTATTGTCCTGTGTAGCATGAATGCATTATTTGGGCACCATGGACCATGAAGCTTTTCTCCTTCAGGCCCTGTGGAGTGGCCAGAAGGGAAAGGTCGGTAGTTGATTAAACTTTGCTTGACAGTATGTGCAAACCCATTGACTTAATTTTCTGGCAGTTCTCATGTGAATTTCTGGAAACTACATGCCCATATCAACTACCTATATGGCACCAGCAACAGTCTCATTGGATGTTTTTGCAGAGATACAAGGATAAAATCTTTCTCCATATCACACATAAGGCACACCATTGCTTCACGGGGAACTGCTGTTCTGCTACTGCCTTTCTGCACCTAGCGACAATAAATAAGAGTTTCACTTCTTTACCAGTCAATGTTATGCTTTCCATAAGCATCAAATTCACTTGAAAGTGCTGTTCTTTTATGGAAACACAAAGGATGACGTTTATTATAGCATTTTATATCTTCATTCAAACATGCTAATTTTAAGCCTTTCACAAATACTGTAGTTAGTCTGTATTGAAAACCATTCAGAAAGAATTTGCTCTCTCTACTGCTTCTGCTATTCATATAATGCATTTAAAAGGAAATAATCCCTAAGAATTTAAGCCCATTGAAAAAATAACTGATTGAACCTCATCTCAAGACAAATATATGGTTGTTATATTCTATTTTAACGCATGCACAACTCCTTGCTCCATAAATCATACCAAATTTTCTTTATTACCTGTAAATGTACTGTATACATATTCTACTTTTTAAAAGCATAGTTCCTGTTTCATTAAAGTAGTTGTCAGTACATGGCACAAACATTTTCAGAAAAGCTAATATTTTAAAATAAAGGCGTTACACAAATGCCTATAATCATCCAGTCAATAAATATGCATCTTACATTTCCATGCTATTGCTGTAAGAAAGAGGAATAAAGGACACAGTGAACCACAATCAATAGCTAATTTCACTAAGAAGAATAGACAGTAGTCTGGTATTTGTATGTCTGTGTGGTGTGCTCACTTTGGATGACTCACCACACTGGAAGTTATCATATAACAATTCGCTGAACAGAATAAGTTAGTAAAAAGAGAAATGTGGGAGAACTTAATTCATTTTGAAACTCAGAGTACTCGATGAAAAGTATAAATTTCACAACTTAAAGAAGCTTAAAAAGATAGCAAAATAATATGGGCTCTCAAGAAAATGTTTCAAAAATGTCTGGTACAAAGGCAACTACAAGACATGAATAAAAAGAAGCTGAGGGCATCTCTTTCTTCAGGAGGTTATGATGCAGTAAATCTATATAATTATTCATTTGTAGATTCAATTGATCAACAATGCTAACAATAGTACAAAGATAACTTCCTAAATATAAATAATATTTTAATATAATTCTTGGGGTCTTTTATTTAGATCTTCATAAAGCAACACTTTTATGTTATGGTACAATAACTTTAAACTCTTTATAGTGTCCTGCAGATCTTAGGAAAGCATGAAAGTAGATGTCCTCAATTTATTAAAACAAAGTACCTTATCTCACTAATGTACATTCTTGAGTTATATATATTTACAAAGAAAAGCTAACTGTGTTAAAGAGGCATACAGCTGAAGAACAGAAATTCATCATCATTCGAAACGCAGTGATCGATTCTCTCCCCAACTCAGTTACAATGAATATAAATTGAGAAAAACACGGAGAAGTAGGCCAGCAGGAGGTCTCAAATGCAGGTGAAATTAAAAATAAATACTGTGGTTTAAAAAAGTCTATTTTCTCATTCTTGCTCTGAAATAGATTGGAAATACTGATAGCAATTGCAGTTTTCAATCAAAAATCTGCTCAGAGCCTTTTCTGATCTTAAAGTGTATTCTTTCAAGGCTAAAAACATATTGAAAAGTTGTATTCCAGCTAAAATTAAGCAAGCTGATTTGTTTGTTTATCATGTGTCTGGGTCACAACATTATCCACTCTGATGTAGGCAATTTTAAAAAAAATGAAATTAAATAGATAGATTTTCTTGTCCAGAAGGCTATTAAGGAAGGCAATTCCACAAATAGAACCCAGGTTATGGACAAGTTCTAAAAGAAAAGAGATAATGAAAATATTTCTAGGAAACTAAGATAGAAAGAAAAGAGGCAGTTTTAGGGTTCTTGCCTGCCCCACACACATTGAATACTGAGCCAGAAGGCAAGAGCATGTAAATTGATGTACTAAAGCTCAAGTCACAGAGATGAGCACAGATTCAGATATCCTGCAGACACAGGCCACTTTTTTACCAGCAAATTAAACATGCCTCAGAGTTCTGAAGGCACTGAGATAATTCACAGAATGGCTGGAATCTACCTTAAAAAACTGCCAGGACTGGGTAGTGGTGGTGGTGCATTTGCAACAGTAACTGAAGGGAAACTGCCCCTTGTGTATTCTCAGAGCTGCTCTGGCTGACAGACCATGTGAGCGAATTGTTGGGGGATGTAAAAAATTACAACAGGCTGAATAAGTTTTAGGGAGTGTGTCAAGATTTGCCTAGCAAAAACAAACACATTGCCATGCCCTGAAGCATTCCAAAGCACACTAGAACTGACTAATATAGATGCATCCAGGCAGAGTGACAGAGCGTTACAGAGGCACAGGGGCGAAGTCTTTAAGACCTGAGCTGGAAGTTACGAACTTCTAAAAGCGATTCTTAGCTCTAAGTTAGAGCTGGCTGTCATTACACAAAATATTTAATGACAGTCAAGCTTAATTTTTTTTTAGTTCGAAGGCAACTGAGCACTGTCTCACTAATGAAGACTGTGGTGTCTCCATCCTTGGAGATATCAAAAATCTCTCTGGATATGATCTTGGAGAAATGGCTCCAGGTGGCCCTGCTTAAGCAGGGGGATGAACTTCCAAATGACCTCCAGATACCTCTCTCAGCCTCAGCCATTCTGTGATTCTGTAGAACATTCCCACCCTCCTGTCCCAGCAGTCCACCCTTCCTGAAGTGTCAGCTCAACTGCGTATGAGGTTTTGCTCTGAACTCAAACTAGTTGAGGGAAATGACTGGAGTTAAAAACAATCCTGCAACAGAAACAAGCAAGGTATGGAGATACAGAAGTGCCATAAAGGTCAGTTATTGCCAAAGCTTCTGGATGAGGAAGCTATGCCCTTTCTGAGATTTCAAGTCTATTTCATGCTACAGAAAGATACTATAATACTTTCTTCTTTGTGCTCTCACCTGGCCTAGTTTGAAACAGAACTGGAGCCCTTGCTCAACCATGCACAGCTGCTGACAGGTGCTTCAGGAAGCTGTGAGGTCTGAACAATTTTGTCTGTGCCTCATTTGAAGCACAGTGCCTCACTGGAGAAATGCAGATATCTGAAAGAGATGCTGGCACATTAAAAGTGGATGTAAACGGATTTCATGAAACCCCATGTTTGAGAAGGAGGACAGATACTGATGGCCAGATGGAAATGCTGAATAATACTTGTCTTTCAGGTTTGGAATCCAGAATTTTTCCTCTTCTGCATACACTGAGCAGGATTCAGTGTTTTAAAAGGCCACAAGAAGTGCCTAATTTTGTGCAGACATGAAGGAAACAGAAAGGAAAACATAAAGGAAACATGAAAGAAAGGAGAACAATGTTCTTGGTCTTCTGCAGCTGAAAGAAATTTAATCTGTTCCTTTTTGTCTTCCAGGAATGTCTGACTATACCCAGGACCATTACCTTTTTGCAAACCCAGCTTGCATTCATATTTTCAAGTTTTTTATATAGGCCAAATCAATAGTTAATTTTACTATCTGTGCAAATACAGATGTCTAGACAGCAACTCAGTTCTGGCTAGGGAATTGGAACAGAAAACAAAGGGGAGAAAGAGACTAATGGCTTTATGTTTTCACTAATTCTATACTTGATAAATAACCTTTCTCACTGAGTAGGTAATTGTAATCTTATAAGCATCTCGTGCTTCAAATGACAATTTGAAGGCAAGAAATGAAGAAAAATTAACAAGACAAATGTTTCTGTCATAAGAATATGTGTAAAAGAAAAATATAACGACATAAGCTTATGAATTACTAAATTTATTCTTATTTTAATCCTAGCTCAATAGTGGAATTTTGGGTGAAAAATGTATGGAGAAAGGAATAGCTTTGCAATTCCATTTGGGTAAGAAAATACTCATGAATAATATTTATTATTTTTTCAAGTGGAAATGGTTGCCTGCATGAATTGAAAGAGTGCTATTGAAATCCACAGACAATTTTTCAACATAGTGAAGACATAGATAGGCCAATAATGTCAAAGAAAGACCATATAAGAAAAAAATATTTTTTATTCCATAAATCTCCATTAAAATTTTTTTATTGTTCTAATTTCTAATTTGTTAATACCCATTTCCTCATTTGTTTTACTTCTTTGCCTTTTTCATCTTCACCAAGTAATTTCTGTTCATTATTCAGTTTTATGAAGTAACCTTGAATTGACAGTCATTTTCAATGGACTGAAAATGTACTTGCAGATTCATTGAATTACATTAGATTCTCTCAACAGCTCAAGTGTTTTTGACAAACTAAATAAGGCACACTAAGAGTATGGATTCTTATCCTTTTTGTCACAACTGCTTTTCCATGTCATTTCACAAAATATCTCTAAAGTTATGTATCTATTATCTAATTTTAAAAGTTATGAAATGATAAATAAAATCCTTATGCCTATAAAGGCAGCTTCAGACATGTGCCAACGAGCAGGTTCTCAGAGACTCAAACTAAATCCTAGATCACATGTATATCAACCGACAAATCGAGTGCTATTAGACGCTTTTAGAATCAAGAGCCAAGGTACTGCAACATGAATAGACAAGCTCTGGGACCTGCTTTTGCATCTTTAGATGAGATTCAAAAGAAAATATCTAATTAGGATGCAGAATGTGACATCTATAAATTCTACTGTCTTTCTGTAGGATATATTCAAGTGCATATTTGTTTATTTCTATGTATATGTATACATTGTCTGTGAATATTTTGAGGGGGCGGTGAGTCATAAGAGTACATGCAGAAGTTGATTGCTGGGGAGGATGTGTGTGCACCCACACGAGCCACTCAGAGTGAGAATGAGTACCAATCTCTCACTGCACAGGTCTGAACCAAATTCTACCCCCTCCACACTTCTGTGCCAGTGCTCCTGACAGTCACACAACCCTGACTCAATACTCCTACTTCTCATTCAACCCTCATGAAGGGCAAAGAAGATGGTCAATAGCTGTTCTTCTCTTTTCCCTCCTTCATTATGCTCACATGCAGAATCTCACAAAGTTCAATAATTGCACAAAATGCAAAGGACATACGTATTTATAATTTTCATCCATACATGTGCAGCAGGCTTCATAACTAAACCAAAGGAAAAAAAAATATTATTTTCAGAAATGTGAACTGCACTAAAATGAACGTTTATTTGAACATTGAACATCAAAGCTTTATGTTGTCAGAGGTCCAAGCTAAAAACTCTTTCACGACTGGAAAAAATGCAGGAAGCCATTCCAAACTGTGAGAGCAAACTTCACATTCCTTACTGGTGGTTAGTCATATTTAGAGCCCCAACATATATGTAAAAAGCACACTCCAGATGCAGGCTGCCACAGGTGTCTACATGGGTATAAAATCTTCCAGGAAAAGCTGTATGCTGTAAAAAACTTTGAAGTCAGTCCCTCTTTGAGTAGGATTTTGACTAGATGATCTTCAGAAATAATTTCTATCTTAAATTATTATATGACTCTATGAGTCATATACTCTCACTGAGTTCAGCAGTGACACAAAGTTGGACTGGTGTCTCTTGCAAAAGATGACATTTATTCAAAATTTTGAGTGTTAGGTCTGTTAAAAAATATGATTATGGGAAAAGTAATTTCAGAAAAATCTCAGTGAGTTGGTTCTAGTTTTGAATTCAAAAGGAGGAAACAAACTTAAAAGAATAATTCTTTGTGAAAAAATGTATTTGTTAAAAACAATTTTTTCAAAAAATTGTTTTGATAGATACCATTCACCAAAATCTTTAAAAAATCTTTGCTTTTCCATTTTTCATGAAAAATTCAGACAATAACATTGATAATTTTGTTCTTAAAATAATTTTTATATTAAAAGTCAGTTTTCCCTAAACATATATTTTAATTACATAATTAATCTTCAATATGTATCACAGCCTTTTTTGGTACGGCTAAAATAGTTAACTAGACAGCATAGCTGTTTTCAGAGGCTACAATATTGGATATTAATGAGTTTTGTCATTTTACAGGAAAGCAATTTTCCTCCAGATACAACATTCTATACCAGCATAAGCTGGTTAACTTCTGAAGCTGATTAAACAGCAAAGAATACCAGTGATCCAGATCTAAATCAGATAATATGATTACATACCATCAGGGCTACACAACATGCTGTTCTCATGTGTCCTGGTGTCAAAACAAGTTAGCTTTCCTCATGGATTTTAATATATTTCAGTCAGAGAAAACAGTTTTGTACAATAAATATCACAATTTCTTGTCTTAGTTTTATAGTATATGCTATTAGAGTAATTAAGAAAAGATAATAACAGACAAATTTTCTAGAGAACAGATTTTCATTATGGAGTTAAGGAAACCAGTTAAAGAAGAACAAGTGAAAATGGCAAGCTACTGACCGAGATCTTCTAATTTGACTAAGAAACCAACTATCAAACTATTCTTTAGGTGCAACTGAACTGGTTCCTTCCTAGCTATTTTCTCTAGGTTTACAGTGACAGGAAAGCATGCCTCAAAAGCTGGAGTAGTCTATTATTCTTTGTGACTTCCTCCAAGAAAGAATATCAGGATCACTCGCTATAATAAGATGCTAGGAATAAAAGGCAAATAATGAAGATTTCACGACAGCACTTGATAGGTTTGCTGGATGCTGCAGATATGTAGACTTCAAAAGAGAATTAATAAGAGAAAAAACAGTCACATATATAAAAGGAGCCGCATATAAAAGGAGCCCACTTCTGGGAAGAGACACTGTCACTCAAATTCAAGAGCAGGCAATGTTGCTTACCATTCCCAAAACAGAAGTCCTGTATCAGGTGGCCTCAATACATGGAAGATGAGCCAAACAGAGCTGAAATAGCAACACGAGCATTCTCATAATACAAAAATAGTGCTCAGGAAGGGACAGGGAGAACAATATCTCTTTACAAGAGAGAACAGTAGAGCTGTAGAGCAAGGAGCACAAAAACAAGCAAGAGCTGGAAACTGTGAATGGCATAGAGCAGGACTGATGGAACTATCATGTAATAGGCACTTTCCTAACAACATAGAAGCATCCCAGAGAATCTGGAGGTAACACTGTTGTTGTCAGCGTATGTCGCATTAAGATTTCACAGTCCAAGGGACAAAATATGCTGGAAAAACATACAGTGATATTCAGTGTTGAACTGAACAGACTATATCTTGCATTTAAAACTAACATGGGGAAACCGCTGAAGTATTAACAGAAAAAAAAAAAAAAAAAGAAAAGAAAAAAACCCCTGAAATAAATTCAAAACAGTATTTACGCAAAGTAATACAGCTGTGGAGGTCAAGTAAAATACTATATGGGCTCAGAGAAACTACACTGGACATTTGTATGTAATTCCAAATATAAGTAGATTTTTTTTCAGATAATTTCATTAAGAAACCAGGATTGATGGTATATCATTAGGTTCTAGACATATTGAAGAAGCCTGGTTCACTTCATGATAAAATATGACTTGGCAGAGGCTGTTTAAACAATTCACCTGAGGATAAGCACTGCTTAGGCTAAGTATGAAAAAGACTTAATCAGCAGCTCAAGGTGCACTCTGTTATCTGCATCTGAGAAATTAAAAAAATCAAAGAGGTTGATAGTATGAAATTAGATATCACTTAGCAGAGTGGGAGTAGATTTAATAAGTGCTATGAAAGCAACAGCCTTCACCCTCTCTTGTCCGAGTCATGTGTCCTGGGACCAGGCCTGACATGTGGTTGCACAGCTCCTGCATCCACATGCAGACCACACTGTGCCATCAAAACACAATGTTTATGGCAACAGCAAAACATTTCCTATTTTATATGTACAGAAAAATACTTATGTATGGGCAAAAACATATGCTTTCTGTAGCTAATTAAACAGTAATTCTGGTATCAGATGTCAAAGTATTCTCAAGACAAAAACTGAAAGCAGGCTATGGAATACTCCCTCTTGTAACAGCCCTAACCAAGTTTGGAAGATAGTACTCCAATGAAGAAATATTTTCAAAAGTTAAATAGATCTCATCATTACATTATTGACTTTTTTCCTAATGCAGTCTAAGGCGTGGAGATGTAATGGATTATTGAGTTTAACTCCTTAGTTTTTTCAAAGACTATACGTATAGTAGTAGACAAGGAGTATGTAACTTAGGAAGTAGGCGTGTAATCAAATATACAGGAAGAGCCAACAGAAGGATAATAATATCCATATCATTTTAGTGTTAATACGTTTGTGATATTCAAATATCCATTATATAGCCATTTATTTGGGAAAATGTTACCTGTATAATGCTCACATAATAAAACCATGAAGTAAACTTCTAATGGTTGTAACATAGGGGTGCTGAGGAATGCACAAGAAAATAAATGGAAGAAGTATTATCCCTGCCTGTATTGACAGTGTTAAATGGACTCTCCACCTACATTACCAGCTGATACATCTCCTCATGCTTTTAGAGCAATACCCACACACAGCAGCTATCAGTAAGCTAAGAACCTCTTTCCCTTTCATTCATGGTTTTTCACAGGTGATCACTTTATTCTTACTGCATTAATAAGGATTGAAGAGAGCTGCCTTGCAAGATTCACATTCTAGCAATGACATAATGCTAAAAACACGTCTAAGCCAGCCATTCCTCAGAAGTCCTGTGCAGCATTGCATTCTCCTCTCTCTTTCCAATAGCTGGGTAATCAAATAGCTCCTTTTCAGCTGACATGCATTCAAATCCCTCACTGGCAAGGTAAATCTCAGCTGAGATTTCTTCCCACCTGAAAGAAAGTAGTATAGAGGTGTATGCCTTCCTGGCCATGTGGAAAATGCTTCTTCTTGAATGAATTCTTAAAACATAGCCAGACAACAGATTGACTCTAGATTTTAGGGCTTAGACAGATGAAGATAGTATTCCTGTCTCAGATAAAAGATTTGTTAAGAAATCTGGGAAGCAGACCCGAAGAGACTCTCATAGTTAAATCACTCTCTTGGAAAAGATGCATTCAAATGCTCTTAAGGCGAGGGGAAGGGTGAAAAAGAGCTGGACTTATATCATCTGCATCCATAGTGAGTACTCTAATCAGCCCTTTTTGGCTATGCTGTATGCAGAACATCTTCTGCGCAGCATGCAGTAAATAATTGTTGAGTCAGACTGTGCAGAAAAGCTAAAAGAGGTCCCTAGATTATGGCTCCTGGTGGGTACCAGTATAAGAGAAACATCGATCTACTCCCCACTCTCAAAAATTGATTGCTTTTGGAAATTTTACTGCAGAAATAGAACACTTTCAGCACCTCAGGAAACATTAAGGCAACATTAACTTATAGGGTGGTTATGTGCTCAGGATCCAAATTTGAGACTAGTCTGGCAGAGAACTTAGAAGAGCCCTGAATTGGTATACTTACTGGATTTTCTACATTAATAAGTTAGTAAATAAGTAAGTAAATAAATAAACACCACAAGCCCTAAGTTATCCCAATTTCAGTCATAACTAGTAGGTGACCTTCTGCAACAGATGTAAATGGCCCAAATGGAACAGCTGCAATCTTCTTTAAAAAACTGAGCACATCTCAGTTGGGGTTAACAGACATTGTATGAAGAGCTTAAATTAAAGAGTTTCTAATGGAAGTTGAAAGAACAGTGGGAATCAAGCTCCATACCGACTTAATGAAAGTTAACAATCTCAGTATTAGCCAGCTAATAGTGAAACTGCCAGCAACTTAGATGTATTCAGCTAAAGAAAAAAAACAACAACAACAACATAAAGCAAAAAGCACTCATTTTTCCATAAATGTTTGCATCAAAGGAAGTAAATTTCTGACAGACCTGCTGTTACATGGGTTGGATTGCAGTTGCCTATATGCAGTTGATTGCATGGCTGTGGAAGGACAGCACATTTTATTACAGCACCATGTCCTAAAAGCAATTGTTTCAGAAAAATAGAATCTAGCAACTTGTTTCGTAGTCTGCCCTGAGCAGGTAAATTCAGGCTCTTGTACAGAATGTGAAATATTTGAAATTAAGAACAACTACTATACAGCATAATCTGACAACGTTTTTTCATTTTTTCGCTTTCTGGATTGAAACACATACATTTGTTGTCGCTGATCATTTCTACTGATACATAATTTGCAGTGTTTATAGTAACTGCAGATATTCAGGTCATATAGAAAGGGAAACTGATATCTGCAAAAGATACTAATTCTTCTTTATTTGATTTCTCACACTGGTTTTCAGTGTACTGCTCAAGGCTCACCACTTTTGCACAGAACTTTAATTATTGCATCAGCTGAAGATCTGGACTTTTACCATAATTGTGGGGATACATAGTGAGCAAAAAGACTTTAAGAAGGCTTATAAACTCAATTTGCATAGTGCATGTAGGATCATCTTGATTTTCCAGAAAAAAAATGTACCCGAAGACAATATAGAACTTATTTATCAGTCGCTAATTTAATAAAACTAGCTCACCATTCAAAGCAGTTCTGTGCAAGAGACACCAAACTTGTGTAAGAATTCTGAAATCAACAGGACGCAGTTTGTGCAAGTATCAATTTTAAAGGAAAAAAAAATCACTTTCCCAATTAAACTGAATTCCTACACAAAAATGAAAGGCACCTAAGATCTAAAAGCAACTTCTAAACGGGTCACAGACAAAAGTTCTTGTATACAGTTTGTCATACTCTTGAATTCTTAGCATAGTCCCTAAAAGAGCTTTGACCTGTGCCAACCAGGACTGTCCTATACAGTGCCCAAGCAGCATTCATGGAAAAGTCTAGGCAAAGGACTGTCCCCAACAGCTTGGATGCATGAAGCCTCTGAGATCAGGGAGAAAATTATGTGCAACTTGCCACCACAGATTGGTTCTTGATAATTTTACTTACTAATACAGCTGCTACTAGAAAATGTGTTGGGAAAATCACTAGTTTTATCAGAAAACACTCCAGAGAAACTCTTCAAAACTGAAATATGCACAAGAAGGCCACCAGTTCTCTGTGGAAAGCCTTGGGTCAGACACTCATTTGACACAAATGAGCAAAGTTATACTGATTTTGAACAAAGTCAGGATGATTTCCATGTGTAAGAGATGCGGCCCTCTAATTCACAGTATAAAACAATCTTCATGTAAGTTCTTGGTTTAAACAGTTACGGGAGATTTCATTTTTCTGGAAAAATATCTTCTGAACTGTGTTTGGTTGGTTGGTCTGTGTCCCTAAATCAAAAAGGGATTAGAGTTTTAAAGGCAGAGAGAAGTGGAGATATGTTAAAACTATAAAGCACTTCATCCATTTGTTCCTATAGAGGATCACCAAATGCAATAAATCAGATGCTATTAAAATCTTCGGGGAACAGGTTCAGAATTTTACTGACAGAATCGTGATGTCTGCTTCTTCCACAGAGTAATATAATAAGAAACAAAAGCAACAATGTAGGCCAGAACTTTGAATAGAATAACATAATTTTAAATTGGTAGAAAGGAAAAATATTTAAAAGTAATTACTTTCCTCTGTATTTTTAGACACTTGTGATATAAAATAGAGTTTTAATCTCTTTTGGGCTGCTAATGACAGGTGAGAGGTAAAATGACAAGTCCTTTCATGAGGCTTCAGATCCAGTGTCCAGTCATTAGCTTCCAGGAAATATATGACTTCAAAATTGCTTTATTGCTTAGCTAATATCATAAAACTGTCTGACATTATAAACATTTTAGAAAACTTGTTTAGAAAACATTCTGAGCTTTTTATGCATTGAATATTGTTCCTCTGTAACTATTACATAGCCTGTAGCTGCTCCTTTCCTACTGTTTCTTATTTTTCCTTTTCCAAAATGAGAATTGCCTCATCTGTAAACTTTCAATTGCAGTCTGTTGTTTTTTATGTAAACCTGCATCATTCCAAGTGCAGATTGACATGTCCCTCAAAGATGACTTTGAAAGGAAAAATAACTTCCAAATCGACCATCAGGATGAGGGAATCTAGGCTAAGAAGGGGGACTGCTTTCTCACGCGTGGGTAATAATCAAATTCTCTTGTGAAGCTGTGTATAATAGAGCGTAATAGAAGAATGCATGAATATTGACAAGAAAATAAGTGAAGCTCAGTAGTTTTGCACTGAAAAGTATCTCATTTCACATGGGCTTCATGTGGGATCTCCTTAAGAGAAGGCGGGACTCCAATAGCTTAGCTACCATGACTTGACCAGTCTGTTTGAGCATCGAATTTTGGGTAACTCATTTGGCCAGGATGACTGGAGAATGACTCCAGACATTTTGGTAATGGTGCTCAGGGAAAAGGAGGATTTGAAAGACCATCCAACCATCAGAGCATTCAGATTCAAATTTCTGACTTGAGTCAGACTGGAGGACCAGACTCTTCCTCATGCAAACTATGACTTGGCCATGGGTGGTACAGGGAAGGAGGATGAAGCCTGCAAATATTTAAAAGTTTCCTCTACAAGTTGCTGCAAGATCATATTTTTATTTTATGGCTTCATTTCCCAAAAAATTGTAAATACATTTTGTGGGTAGGAAAACTGACTTTCATTCAGGCCTGCTTGGGGGAGAGAATGCTGACATTTGCACATGTTCTCTAAGCACAGATAACAGAGCTACATCTCCAAGAAACTGCTCCATTTGCAGTAGCTTCCACAGATCTGCTTGCTTCACAACATACAGTGGTGGTGTTTACTCTGTTTCATCAAACATTCACTCACACACTTTCTAGACTAGTTAGTCAGATCATGGTCGAACTTGCACTTGCTGACTATCCATAACCCCCTCCATTGTTACTCAAAGGACTTAGCTCACCTATACCAAAGCACTGCCAAAAAAATTCCTGCAAAGTCACATACTCACCAACAGGGATCTATTCACATACTCACCAACAGGGATCTATTCAAACTGATATTAAAAACCAATTCTAGTCTCAGTTACTGATCTCAGTTTGAATTCTATAAGGTCAGTTTAGCCTAGACTATCCAGGAAAAGAACTGGTCCACAAATTTTTTTTTTACAAATAAGGAAACGGACATATTCTCTTCCAGATTATGCAACTGTACTCTTTAGGTGATTTCAGAACCTTTATCTAAACCTTCAGGTAGTATTAACTCCACAGCTAGTGAAGAGGTCTTTTGTAACCTTCAGATCATGGCACATATTTCCAGTGAACCACTTTGGGAATTTATTTCTCAGAAAGGATACAGAAACACCTCAGGGAAGCATTGCCTACCTGGGAACTAACTGAGACAACTAAGCCCATTTAGGCCCTTCAGTTATAAAGAATATTAAACTCACAAAGAAGAGAAACAAGGAGGATTTTGATGGCCAAAAAATCACCCCCAGAGCAGAGCTCTGTGAAAACAGCAGCAATGTCATATACCTCAGGTTTTTTTGGGAGGGAGGATTTCTGTTTGTCACAATAAAAAGAAGAAATAGGGCTAAAGATATTTACATGTGTCAAGCTGGATAAATTCAAAACCCTTGCTATAAATCCCTAACTGCAAAATTAGTTCAAGCCTGAGTCTTGAGTGAATTTTCTTCTTGTACTGCTCCTGGCTTGCTTAAAATGACATTAAAAAAAAAAAGTCAGCAAAATCCAGATACAGAGAAATAGGATAATAGCAGAAGAATGAATACACAAAAAGCTTTAAAAAGGATCCTATAAAAGTATAGTGATGCTTGGCTATGCAGTGGTATTTTTTCCTAAGGACTGAATAATGTATTTGCCACGGGCCAAGTTTAGACCTGCTTTGCACCTCGTGTAATGAAGAGCATTCGGGCGGAATGACCTTCCAAACTGGCTGTGGGATGACCATATGAGCTAGTAGGAAGGACTTAAGGGGCTCAATATGAAGGCTTCATTTGGATATGTACTGACTTTTAGCAGCTTACATATCAATGGCGTCTTATTTAAATTGGTTGTTCTCCATATTGATTCACTGAGGAAGTTTCAGTCAAGGAGAAATCTCTGCTTCTTTACAGTTTTCTGTCTCCTGGCCTCCAGAAGAAAGGCCTATGATCAGACTTGCACAGACTGCACTGAGGGAACAGAATCACTTAGCACGTGATGTAACTTGTACCTCCATCTGCTTTGCAACAGAAGTGGAAGATGTCAGAATGTGGAAGGAAGACTTGGAACTGTTTCCCTCGCCTTCTGAATTCCTCAGGAAGCATTTGGAGCCAAGACCCTCAGACAGATGACTGTTTCTCTCAGATCTAATATCAGTGGTGTAATATGTGTCTCTGCATAGAACAACCATTGACCAGCTGAATTAAGATGATCTTTTCAGGTAGATCATCCCATTTTTATTTCCCTAGTCAAATAGAACCATGATTATATTTAACTATAAGCATCTTACAGACTTTCAAAACCTATTTTAAAAATGTAAATTGAAAATTTATATTTATATTAAACTGATTTATAAAATTACATTAAATATTTATGTTATTATTTAAATTTATAGAGAAGAGAAATAATCATTGGAAGCTAACTGCAACTATTACAATTCTAGACTAAGATTTTATGTTCATAGAAACATGAAAGAAATTCCCAAAATAAAATGTTCTTATTCTTTAGGAATTACTGAATAAAAAGTCTCACACACAAAAACATCCAGTCAAAACATCTTACATAACTGCAGAAATTTATACAGTGGATGGATTTCTAACTACACTAAGAGACTAACACTTTCACTACATTTTCAGCCAACAGTTTTTGTTAATAAAGTGAGGCTTTACCATGTTACATTGAAAAACTTCAATATGAAATGAATTTATCAAGATACAAGTGTTGAAGTGATGCATAATCAAACAGCTTTTTCCTCCAAAATATTTCATGCATCTACTTTATTCTCTGGTCTCTGTCCTTCTAATCACTAACAAGCAATGTAAATAACAGTCTCAATAGTAGAATATTACTGAATCTACATAGCTCCTCAGATATCTTAATGATCATTTAGAAAAAACACCTGGTTTATTTATAAAAAGAGTTATATATAGATGTCGCTATTCAGGGGTATAGCTGTACAGATACAGATATACAAGCAGACAGTCTGCTGATTTGGGACTCAGAAGATACTGAGTCAAATCTAACTTCTGACCCTGCTTTACTGTCCTATTTTCAGAAGATCATATTCCTTTCTTGTTTCATTTCCCACTCACTTCCCATTATTTGGAAGACAGAGATAATGACCTCTATTGTTGAACAGATATATAATAAAAAAGTTAGTCCTTTTTGCCCAGACAATTTTCTACTATGAGTGATCTGAGAAAACTCATGAGTCAAGACACTAGGAAGCTTAATTTATCCTGAAACCATCTGGGTTAGTTTGCATAACTCCTCTTAGTTCAGTAAAAGTACTGATTTATGTATGTAAGGCTCAGCATTATCAGCCAGTAAAATCTCTGCATTGGCTGATGTGGGTGACTTACAGATTTCTGTTCAGCCCTTTGATATCTGTGAAAAGTCACACTTCTGAGCTGTATCAAACTCCTGTAAGGAGTAAGGATAGGAGATAAAAGGGTTAAAAGTTTGTCTTGAGACCACTGTACCAAGTATGTTCCAAATGTGAAGACTTTGCTGTTGATGGATACATCTAAGTAGATCCTGTCATGTCAGAGAAATTTCAGGGTGGTTCTTCCCTGCCTTTGTCTCACTGGTGTCTCTCCTTTTCAATTCAAGAACAGAACAAGATCTTGAAAACATAGAATTGTGAAATTATATATTCTTTGCCAAAAGATGTTGCCTCATCTTGCTTCATTCTGACTTCAACTATCTCACCAATTTCTATAAGAAAAGGCTTTGAGGACAGGAATTATATTTTATGCTTCATATGCAAGACAGAAAACTGGGGCAGCAATGACTGTGCCATAGAGCTGAGGGAATCATTCAGAGTTAATAATTTATTTGCTGAATATAGCTTCCTTTCTTCCTTTTTGAACAGTTGTGGAAAAGCATCTTCCTTTCAGCTGCAAGACAGACAATGGTGCACTTGAGTGGGTCACTCAGGGTGAGCAGAAGGCCATAATACACCTTGCATTGATGTAGCCTGCCTCCCTGCTGAAGCCCTTTCAGCACAAATCTTTACACAATGACCTAGCCTTTGGTGTATGGCCACTCGTATTTGCTGATTTGTGCCCCATCCAGGCTGACATGCACGCTAGAGAGCACAAGAGGAACCTGGGGTTCTCTTCTGCACACACCTGAGACCACAAGACAAGAATCAACAGTGTGAGACTCATACGTACTAAAAGGTACAGCTCTGAACAGAAATCTGAGATTATGAAATCTGTATTATGAATCTAAAGATTCATAATACAAAAGTAGCATGCATTTATGTATTTATTTGTTAACATTAGCCAAATTCTCTCTGCAAATATACTTGGTAATAATATAGTAAGCAATTTGCTACAAGAATGGAATAAAAGTGAAGACTAATTTGATTTTGACCTCTTATTACTAATCTGTAGCAACAAACAGGAATAGGGCTTTTGTTCTGTGTACTTTATCATCTGTGTGAATAGTCTTGCCACAAAGAACGTGGCTTCATAAACTTCTCGTTCTACAAATGTTTCTGCCCATGTTTGGTCATATTATAAGACATGTTTGACTATGCTTTAACTTACAAATATACTAAATATTTGTAGGAAGATGATGTAATTGATTATGATGATGATGTGTCACTACAATTGCAAAGAAGAGCAGGAGATTTTAGGCAAATCATTGCAGTTAGCATATAAGCAGCAGTCACGTTTCCTTCATTCTCTGGAGAGCAGACTAGAGCTCAGAACTAATAGCTTATTGTTCATTTTCAATAACTGCGTATTAGAACTCCGGGTATGACTTTCTTTGGTACATCCACTATTCAGTAACAATACATATTTTAAGCAGCCTCTCAGAATTAGTTTCCTAGAATATTCTTGGAAAATGAGTACAAAATGGGTTAGAATATTGCCATGGAAAAATCAATGTTTCATTCAAATAAATATTTGCAGGTTTCACCCCTTATTATCTTCTGCTTAGATATAATCCTCTATTAAAAAAACCTTTTACGTATTCCTTTTTTGTGCACCAAAACTGAAAATTCAGTTAATATGTTTTTAAGGACTGAAAGTCTTCCTGGATAACAAATGGGAAGAAGAGAAACACAAAGCCCTGACTTTTCTGAAACTCTGTATACAAATGTAAATATGTATTCAAACCATAGATATACATAAAGAATATATTCATAGGTACACTATGTACAAAAATGTACACCAACTGAAGCAATAACAGAATTTCCTTAAAAGACCTATATTAACTGCCCCAAGCCATAAGTTTGAAAATTCTTTTAGAGACATAGTTATAGAATGGCTGCAATGAAGACAAAACTATTGCTCAAGTCAGGACAAGTATTACTCTTGAAAACCAGAGTGGTTTCTGCCCTTACTTCCTTTTCAGCTCACAAGCTTCCCTTCAGCCTGTGAAGGTCTCTTTACACCTCCTGCAGCAGCCTTCACCAGAGAAACGAACTACTACTATCTGTGGACTGCCTGCCTGAAAACACAGAAAAGTGTGTCTGCTGCCCAAGAGACTATCTTGCCAGGATCTACTGGAATCATCTGCAGGTGCACACATGCAGGACCTCCAGAAAGCCCCTCGGCTGCTTTACTGTTGTTACTCTGTTCTGAGTGCCACAAATCACGAGAAAGTCATAGGATCTGAAAGCTGAGTATAAAATAAATCATGGCCACATTGTACAAATTTTGGCCAAAATTCTAGGGGTAACTGCACTATATCATCCTTAAAATATTTTTTATCTCTTGCTGTAAAAAACAAAAATATTTTTTTATTTTTTGTTGCAATAAATTTAGCCTACCTTTGATCCACTAACACTTAAGTATGATTATTTTAGATTTTGATGACATCTTAAATTCTACTAATCACCAACTATTCCTATTCGACAAATGTTCTGTCTTTTATTTTCAATGAAGCTTAAAATATTTTTTTTTCTTTCTGTCATTGTTTTTGCACCATTGATGGTTTCATTCATGTCAGCACAACTCATAAATGAGTTTTAGATGGGTTGAGCTGCTTTTGCTGACTAAATTTGCAGCAGCAAAGCATAAAGCATTTTAGGCTCCACAAAAGCAGTCTTTTCATTATTTCGTATTGAGAGGCTGGTGGTTTAAAAAGAAAATAGATACATAGATTTCAATATGTTCCTTTTTTGGTACTCTTCACACAATGAGGAACTTCTCTGCACTAGAAAATTATCAGACCTGTACAGATTTTATAGAATGTATATATATTTTTGCCATTTGGCACCTGCAAAATGTACATTGTAGCATATGCCTGAAGTGTAAACTGTTACAGTCACACAAGATTTTCTCTACGATAAAGAAATACAATACCCAAGCAAGCAATATACATGCATATAGAATTCATATATATGTGTGTGTGTATACACATAGGTATACCTAAATTCATTCACATAAAATAGTTATTTTGCAATAGGTGTTGATGTGTTCTGTGGCACGTGCCAGTTCTCTTGATGAAATTAAATGCACATCACATTTTGTCTTTTCAGCTGTTGCATGCTGCCTAGTTTTCAGTTTGGCACTGTCTAGGTATGCCGCTACAGATGGGAAGTCAGTATGTGTGACATGCTTTTCACCTGCCATAAAATGCTGAACTCCCTCCATCTTTTCCTATAACCAATTTGCAATTCATTTAGTTCTCACACAGGGGAATTCCAAAATAACTCAGTAAAATGTTTACTATTAGTACTGGATCTTAAAGCAATGAGAAAGAAGTCCAGTTTTAGAAGCTTTTCCATGCTACAATTTCCAGATCTGTAACCTACAGCACAGGATGAGGGATTAAAGTTATGTATGAGGTTCTGCATTTGAGTCTCTGATATTACTTTTATGTATTGACATCTGGAACAAAAAGGATTAGTTGTATAATTTAATCCTATCAAAGCCAGTTGTAGTTTCCCTCTTCTACACTGTGTTAAATGCATGGAAGCTTCATGCAATAGCATATGATTGTCTAACAGTGATTATATGACATGGAAGGGATGGTGACTTAGGACATATGATATAAACAGCTTTGCAGCATATCAGTTGATTTTTTCATTTGAGGCCATGATTCACTTTTCAGTATACTCTATTCTATACTCTACATGTCAGTATATTTTATGTTTTAATGAGTAAGGAGTATTTTAAGGCTGTCATCTCACTCTCACAAAACAACCTTTGACGTAAAAGGGCTTTACAGATATCTCATAAAAATCTCCTGGAATCTGTTTTCCTATTTTTCTTTTATGCAGTAATATAACAAATAATAAGATGAAAGAAGAATATATTGAATGATACTACAAGTAAAGATGAGATGCAATTACTTGCCTATATCAAGAATACAAGAAGTTCAGAATACTATCTTGAAGTAAATTCTTAATTTTAAGGTGATAAAACTTAGATGAGATGCATCCCACCTTGTAATGTGCCTTTAGAGAGCCTCTGCATCTTCAGCTTCCTCCCTGGGGCTGATTCTTTATTAACACTGAGTAACACTTCATGTTGCTAACAATCTTCATTATAACCTTGCAATGCATCAAATACTCATATGTCATCCCAAAAATTATGCTTTTTACCCTTACCTCATGAAATTTTTAATATTTGCATGTATCAAATATCTGAAGATTAATTGGACAATAAATCAGCAGTTCATGCACAATACACAGTACTAAATATTATGATTTCCTATTGTTACTAGCAAAAAAAGCTGTTCTTTACAGCTGACATTTGTAAATCTATTGAGTTATGAGTTTGGGTTTTTTTGTTTATTTGTATATTCCTGAACAATAAATAAAGTGATCTTTCAATCTCTTCTCTTAGGTTCAGTCTTATGATAAATGGAGGAAGTAGCGTGGACAAGAGCGTTTAATTTTTCTAATTTAGGCCTAAGTTGTATTCAAGTCTTTACATATTTAGCCCACTTTGAACGCCGTGGAAGATGTCAGTACGCATATAAGACTACAAATTAATCTCACTTACACAGTAGGAGAAAGATTTTATGTCAAGAAGTAAGAGTTACAGAAGTATAATCAGAACACTTATTGGCTTATTACACATACTAGTCACACTGTAAAACATGAAACACTCAGCCAGCATAAAAACAGAGGTAAGCAGTGTCCAAGACACAAGCACGTTTTCACACAATTCTGAAACTGATGCAGATATTCTGGATAGCTCTTCAGGGTCAAAATACCTATTAATGAGTGTAGCAGTAATCATGTGTGCAGTTACTGGGAGGATAAAACCGAAAAAATGTTCGCTTTCACAATTACAGATTTAACTGAACAGCATAGCACAAAGCTGTAAGGGAAGCATGCACATCTGGTTTTTCCAAGTGGCTACCATACCCTGCAGGTTCCTTTCCTAAGACAACATTCACTGTGGATAAGTTCTTGTTTACAGATGGGTCCTTGCACAAGGAGTTGCATATTTTGAAATTGGGCCTTGGTCCTCCAGTAAGCTTTCTGCACTGAATATCTGCACTGAAGATTTCTGAGCACCCTGTGCTCACACCAAGCCCTGATAAAGCTTGTGGTACTTAAAAGGACAGCAAACTTTGTATTAGCTGTTACTACAGACCAGAACCAAATGGATGATATAATTTTAAATTCCACTTTAGTGAAACCTCTATCATAGACTAAATTAATTAGTAAGTTTTGAAAAATCTACAGCAAATCGGAAATCTGTATTTCATGACTTTTCTTTTTCTCTGAAAAAAGCCTTTGGGTTGAAATAACTTTTAACAGATTTGTATGAAAGGGAAAATATGAAAATCTGGTTTTTTAACATTTCTTTTTCATTGTTTTGAATGACTTTTTGCTTTATTAAATGCCAAAACTGGGGAAAAATTAAAAAAATAATGTAAAAAATACAAATGAAATATTTCTTAGAAAATTTTATGAATATGTTAATTTGTTTTCATTCTTTCAGTGGTAAGATCAATGAACTTTAGCTCTGGGTCAATATAGAGCAGTGTTTTGGGGGTTTGTAATTCTTTTGTTCAGGCAATGAATTGGGAAAAAAAAATTAAATAAAAGCAATTATTTGCAATTCTACTACTCTACTGCCAACCATAAAATCTTTTATTTGAAAAGCTACCAGCTTGGCAACTACATATCCAGTACAAAACAAAGAAAACAAGACAGCAGTAACAGTAGTCTATCTACCTTTCCAGTTTTATAATGAAAAATATACTTCTCTACGCAAAACTTCTCTAGATCAATGACACAAACACATATTTCTTACTTTTCTGTGAGAGTGTATGCATGTACAGCTTTCTCCATCTGTCATTTCTGTTTTACATAGAGTCATGATATTTACATTTCAACAAACCAAATGGCAAAATATCTATTATTCAAACATAATATTGGATTTTGTAATTTCCTAAAAAGGTTGAGTGCATTTAACCAGATACCGTATTTGAGCTTTCCATATGTAATGAAACACAATAGGAGTTCATTAATTCAGAAGAAAGGCAGGCACACTCATGATGTGACATTAAAACACAGAAAAAAAGGAACATTAATTCCTTATTGCACTTCATCTCAAAGAATAGAGATCAGGAGAATATTTACAATAGAAAAAGTGTTTCTTTCGTGGCAGAAAGATTTCTTTGGCAACATGAACGATATTAACCACTCATTCTACCTTTGAAATAAACACTTTTCATAATAAACCAAAAAATCATGGTGATAATGAGCAGCCTATACTGTGCTTGCTTTTTATGATGTTCTCTTAAACATATACACACATGGACACAAGTCTGTTAAAGAAGGCTTTCCTGAGATCCCCAAAAGCTACAGAGTGTTTGAGCTGTCCTGCACTAGGGTCTAAAAGGGGATAGGCCACCAAAGAGCTGGTGTTCAAGAACAGCTGGTCTACACACACATCTGGCTCGTATTTGCAATTATTTATGTTAGCAGCTGTGGAAAAGCTGCAGAGGGATTCACACTTCTCAGTTATAATTCTTTGATTTAGTTCAGGGTTATGGCAACCGGACAAGGGCAACCTTTGTGCTATTCCTTGTAACTGCCTAATGTAACCAGAGTGTCACCTAAAGGGGGTGAAATGTGAAAGTCCACTATAAAGAGAACGGAAAAGAATGTGCCCAGACATCTCTTTTCTTGATTAAGCTGTCCAGAAATTCTCAGAATGGACATATAGGACATAAGGAGAAATGGCAATTTGTAGCCTGGTTTTCTAGGTAATTGAGTAAATTTCAAAACAGAGTGAATCCAGTCATTTCCCATATCACTCTGTCTGTCAAACTCACACTAATTATTGAATGTCACTTTAGAGGGGTAAAAAGACTAAAGATAAGCAGATTTTATAATTTCATGAAAACTAGCAAGTGGCTGGAGAAGAAACACCCTACTATTATTCATTGTGAAGAAACCTAATAAGATCACCTTTCCTTAGACATCAGACAGGAGGGAAATCAGACATCAATGATTATGCTGCACAGTGCTACTCTATTTTTTAAAGCTTTCCATGTTACATTATCTTCTGCCCTAATAGCTATAACTGGAGGATGAAATAGAAGAGTACGGTAAGGGGTTTGGAAGGACTGATGTCCCATCTAGACAACATTTCCATTCAGTATAACAGATAAAATTAGATGACCAAACTCACTGTGAATTATATGACTGGTTTGCAGAGGATAATGAGAGCAGAGCAGAAGCTGCAAATGGACTTTAACCATTACAAAACTCTCACTGATTTTGAGATCTTTAGCTAAACAAGTGGTTTTAAGTTGCTTCTTCTTACAGAGCTGTATTTATAGAAATGTGTCTACTGTCTGGTGTTTCACATTTCTGCTTTCTATTGCTTTAATTGGATTGAACAGGTTATTGGGGGTTTTTTTATTATTATTTTTCACACAGTGTATATAAAATACCTACAGTGTAGCTGCTTTATTCTTGAGGCTGTTTTATGTTATATCATATAACAATCCTTTTAAATTACTGGGCAATGCTACAGACAAAACTGGAAGGAAACTAAAGATCTTGAAATTGAGATGATTTGGTTTCTTATGATCTCACTTTAAAACTGTTATAATTCAAACTAGATATTTTCTTGCTATTTGATTTATGAATGATGAAACTACAGCAAAATAATGTCTTTAATTGGTAAACAAAGCTATGGCCTTCTATGAAGCAAGTATGATTTCATTGAAACATACTTCTTTTAACTTGGACAGCAATAATTTTGTGCAAGCTGTAAGACTGTCTTAGCAGCATAACTTATAACCAAACAGCCTGTGCTGAAAACTGCCCTTGAGGTGAAGTATTGCTAATCAAGCAATAAAATATTTGTTTAATCTTGTGATGAAGCTAAATAATTAATAAATCTACCATCTCGCTGTGACATGGGACTTTTGGGACTATGTAGAACATTATGATACTAAGTTTAGGACAGTTTTCAATTGTAATATCTTGATTTTATGACTGCTAGGATGAGATGACATCCAGTAATACCATGACATCAGGTCTAATTAAATGTTTCTCAGGACTTGTAAACTGTCCACCCTGCTCCAGGCTAATAAAACTGTTGTGAAAAAAATGCTAGCTTTTCTGATTTTTATTTTTTTAATTCTTCTTTCAATTTTATTTTAAAATTAATTTCATGCAAAAAAACTCCTTGATAATGTTTCACTTTTGTTGACAGACTACAAGATATTTTATTTCATCCTTTTTCCCTTTTGGAAGCTGGGACTCAACATTCACCACAGCAATGCCACCAGGAACACCACAAAAAAATTATTTCCTCACTGAGCTGGAGGAGTAGCTTGCTATAAATGACTGCTTTCTCATGCTGTTTACGCAATTAGAAAGCAATCATTAACATGAAAGAAGGTTTCCATTTCCTGTTCTGAACTGTGGTACAGGGGCTATTAGCAATTACTGGCATAAAAGGTGCCCCTACAGGCAGCTCTCCAGATGTTCTCAGTTTTGAAGAGTTACCAGCTTCATGCCAGCCTGCCTGACCTCAGGCTTCTTTCTTTGCTAAGAGCTGGCTGGACTAAGGAAGTGATTTGCAATGCAAGATAATAACTTTATTCAGTCTACTAACTTTTGAAAAATGTTCTATATTCATCTGTGCCAGTGAATGACACATTGTTTCTATTAACTATATTTTTGCACATATTCATCTCTTTCATATAGGATTCCTATAAAGCTGCTGAAACTTGAAATGATGGAAGTTTTGCTGGAACAGAAAGCAGTTATTAAAAATGGGTAGGACACAATTGCAGTCGCTCTCAGTTGGAGCTGTAATACCCCTCTTTGGGCACCCTCCACATAAGGTATTGAAGAGCAGAGCCAATCTAGTAACAAAACAGTTTAGAAAGGATTCTCAGTATAAGAGAGATGGGACTAATTAGGCAAGGAGCCATTGATCGTTGTGAGGTTTTTGCAGGAGCAGAGGAAGGTGGCTGGCATCCAAACCCTACATTTCCTGGAATACAAAGAAAAAAGCAGTATCTAAAATGGTAATGTTTGGATGCAGATTGAAAGATCACCATGCTGCGAGTATGTTATACAGAACAAAAATAAAAAAGACAGTTAAGGGAAAAACTGTGAAGTAAAAAAAAAAAATTGACATTTAAAAATTTTGTTTGTGGAGTGAAACAGGAGTGTTTGACGACACTGAAGATTCTGTGTGCGCTTAGGAATGTGGCTATGGTGACACAGAGTAAGTCTGGCAAGAGGCATCCTTGTCAAAGACTTCCCAAAGTGCTTCAGTGCAACCAGGAGTATGAACTGTAGTCCTTAATTAGTTTTCTGCATTAATTCACTCTTAGCTTCTTTTTCTAAGGATGTGATCTTAAAGACACTTGAAGTCCAGGGCTTCCTTTTGACTTAGCAGACTGGCTCAGGCTCTAAGTCTCAGGACCATTCTGCCTAAATGGAAGGAATCCTAGTGCAAAGACTCCTAACTTAAGGACCACAGTCATACCAGACTGCCTTTTATGGTCAATGGATACCTGCCTACATACACTGAGATTGTAGGTAGGATAGATTGCCTTCTGGAGTTGTTTCTCCCTCTGTTGACTCCAAGAACTCAGGGAGAGTAGGCTCCTAATTAGGTAGCACAGGTGTTTAAAGCTAAATTGGTTGAAATTTGGTGTCATTATACAGATAAAAGAGTTATTTGTTTGAAGATACTATGAGACAAAATATGAATTCAAAATGAGAAATATGCATTTATCTAAAGTAAAACTTAACAGTTACTTGCTATATCATTGATGGGTACAATATCACTAATCTGAAGGGGAATTCCAAGATCTTAGTATTATTAATACATAGTTTAACAGAATTAATGTTTTATATAACATTCTATACATCAAGGAAAACATATATAATTACTAAATCAGCATCTGTTGGTTTAGAGAAGATAAAGCACAAATATTTGAGATCAAATCAGTCCCTTCTTTGGAAGAGGGTAAGGTTTTCTTGAGATGAATCCAAGTATTGACTTAGCCTCACCTTAAGAAAAAAAGAAACTACTGTGCTGACAGTTCTGCCTTCATGTGCCATCCTCCAAACCTGTAATGAATACATAAAAAATCTTTTTCCACAGAAGTAAGGGTCTTTTTTTAGGTTAATGATGGCTATACTACCTCTCAGATTGACTTCAGAATTCAAAAGAAACGGTACATATGGTGCACTTCCCCCACAGTATGTCTTAATCCCTGACCAGTGAGAGGTCGTTTTTTCATGTCCAGAGCAATCCATTTCTCCACATAGAAAGAAGGACACCAAGCACTTGCACGGCAGAGTGACCTGAGCCTATTTTAGCAAACTCCCAGAAAGATGGCTTTTTGTCTTGGGAAAATTATCAAAAGCCTTCCACTTATTCTGTCTGGCCCAAAGCACAAAAAGCAGCTAGATTTAGACAAAACAAATCTATGAAGGCAAGGAAACTGCAGACTATGACTATGTATTTGGGCTGATTGCATGTTTGATCAAAGCATTATTTTTCATATTTGCAAGGTAGAATCAAACATTTTCCTTTGTGAGAAATATTCTTAATCTCACAACCTACTTCTTCAGTGGGGTTGCATTCTAGAAATTCTTATATTGGACTTTTGCTACTTAGAAGGTCTCAGGAATGTTCTCTTCATTAAGAAAAACCCAAACAAACAAGCCTCAAAACAAAACACCATCTTCAGTGTTCTTTTCTCAAAAGGAAAGAAAACTGTCTTAATACTAGAGGAATTAAAAAGAGGGAATGACCATGTACATTCAGTCTGTAAAGAAATCTTGCAGTATCAAACGTCCTAAATATTTTTTAAAATTAAAAAAAACTAAATTCATTAATATAAGCTTCTGCATCATAGCTGTTATCTTCTTTAATCCTCAGAGAGTTCTTTGTGCCTCATGACTTTGGAAAGAATTAAGAAACAGTTCATCTTAGAGCCCATTGTGCGTTCCCTTTAGTATCATTTTCTTCTTCTCCTACAATTACTAGGATTTATTTTCTTCCCTTGAAAATAGGATTTTTGTCTCATTTGAGTCCTTGCTATTTAATTCCTACTTGAAGTCATAATCCTCCCTGTCACATCACACCAATCTCTTTGTAGCCAATTCTGATTTCACAGGCAGGATTTTGACTTAGGAAGAACTGATTATTTAGGTACACCTTATGTAGCAGGATTTAGTCCTTCTGAAACATACAAAGTAAGGAATACTGAAGCCAGACAATTTCAATGAACTAAACATAAGGTACAAGCTGTGAAAGTTTGAGTTCCCAGCTATCACTTCTCAACAATATATAAATTAAGAAATTATTAGAGTGTATTCTTTTCCTTCCAAGATAGTGCTTTGAAGAGACACCTCTCTGATATACAGGTTGTCCACAAAAATTTAAGGTGAGGTGATCATTTTTCCAGTCAATGGTATCAGAAAAGTCTCTAAACCTCAACTGGTTTCAAACCTCTGACTTAAAACAGACTAAACATTGTAACGTTACATGGTACCCACTTGTCCAAACATATAGGGCTTGTTTGGGGTTTTTTTCCCATTTTCTGATGAAATGTGTAAATCTCTGAAACAACTTTAAGATTGCAACAGGAATCCAGGTGTTTCTTTAATGGAACCCATTCTCATGAGTTCTCTCTATGGATGGAATATCCTTTGTTGCCAAACTTCTATTCAGGAAAAACTGCAAAGAAAAAAAGCAACTTAGGCATGTTAAAAAAATAAGAGCAGTTATTGATTACAAATAGAATCTATAGCTGAAAAGGAAACCTCTTGATTTTCAGGAAAGGAAGTCCTGTATTATTGTCTCAGTGCTGAGCTGACAGGATCATAAATTGGGATTTATTAATTCTACAGGACTGTCCTTCTGAAGCACCAAATAAAACCTCCCATTTCATATGGGAGAAGACGACTCCTATCATTGAAAGCTCAACACCTATAGTTGTCCAACCAATTTCAATTTAATGGATTAATTTATAGGATATAACGTACTGAGCATTTGAACTAGGAAAAAAAACCCAAACCAACAAACGAATAAACCAACAAACAACTTCAGTAAATATACAGAAAGTATCTTTTATTTAATGTGATATTTTATTTCAAGTGACTTGATATACGTAATCGGTCATCATCACAAGTTTTCCTATATTAGAGTTTGCACTCAAACATTTTTAAACCTTTTCTCTCTGTGCTTTCAAGTATTTCTTGTAGGAACAGCTTAGAGGCTACAATACTGAAAGTGTTCATCTTTTTCAAGTAAATATATACTGAAGCTGAGCATATTATTAAAATACAGAAAAGAGTTAACTCTCAAGCTTCAGTGTGTATTTGGTTTATTTTTGCTTCTTTCAGGTTTCTTTGGCATACATCTCAAATAGCTTATCAGAGTGGAAGGTTTGGTCGTAAAATTTTCATATATAAAGGAACTATTCATTCCGTGATTCTTTTCGAAACCTCTTACAACCAAACGGAAACACAGGCAAATTAGAAGAAGGAATACCTTCTGGTATCTTCTTGCAAGGTCTGTGAAGAAGACATAGAGTGGTTTCAGAATCTTGATTGAAAAATATAGACCGTTCCCTCTATTTATCGGCACTATCAGAGCGGCACGCAGAGCTCGGGAAATTACGTGCCCATGTAGCCCGGAGATGCAGCGGTGCCGGGAGCTCGGCAGCGGCGGAGGCGGGGGCGCGGGCAGGGCGCTGGGGGTGCGCGGAGCGCGGGGGGCCCGCGCGGCCCCGCAGCGGCGCCCCGGCGGGAGCTCACTTCCCGTCATCCACGCGCCATCTAGCGTCGGGAAAAGGGACGCGGCTCGGCACGGGAGCGGAACGGAGAGGAGGAGGAAAAGGCTCCCACACCCGTCCCAGCTCTCGCCGTTCCCAAAGCTGGTAAGAGCCATTTGGATATTGCAACCAGAACGCCGGAGTCGCTCGGAGGGGGATGGGGGGCGGG
>VXBT01004278.1:144552-155179 GCA_013400235.1 Oriolus oriolus | reverse complement strand
TGGAAAAATTCTGTAAAAAAAAAAAAAAAAAAACAAAAGGAGAACTCCTAAAACCCCAACACCTGCAAATCAGGAACTACCACAGCAATATTTTGAATTGCTGGCAAGAAATCCAATATCCAGAGTAGGTGACAAAATTCAAAGTGTAAAAATATAATTTAACAAGCCCCCTAACTTAGTACTGACATAAAGTTACCCAACAGCATTATGCTAAGGATGGTTACCCAAAAGTATTATGCTCAGGGCATTTTAAAATTCTTTTTCAAGAATGTAAAGCAGACTTAAGTCCAGGCTGCATTTCTATCCCAGTCTTTTTCCCTCTGTACCTTCTTAGCTTTAAGTGCAATTGAAAAAACTAAAACAAATAAACAAAAAAACCCACCCCCCTCAAACAAACAAACAAACAAAAAACTAACAAAACAACAACAAAAAAGCCCCAACAATACCCAGACCTAAAAATTTATCATTGTTAACCAAAGAGGATTTCAGCAGTGGAAGCCCTTTCAAATCTCCTTGAATTTGGTGACTAATTAATTTTCACCACTAGTTATCACTTACAGTAATCAAGCTACCTAAGAAATCTAAGCAGACCAGAGACAAAGTGCTTATTTCATCCTATTGCTTCTTACAACAATGAAGCTTGGTAATTTCAGGAGTTTGAGAAACTGTGGTTATTAGAGAATAATGCAGATAAATTACTGTTAGCTTCCACGACTGGCTAGTAGCCTCCATATCACTGAAGCCGTTTGCATTTAATTTACTTAGGCTGATGTGAGAAAAAGAGTAGCCTGAGAACAGGTATTGGATCTATTCAGACAATAAGACTGTCTGAGCTTTTCCCTGCTGACACTATTTAAAACATGGGAGAATGAAATTCCTGAAGAATAATACAATGTTATCTTACAAAAATGCAAAGCTTTTTTCTTGACTATATCTAAAATGAGGAATATTGATCTGCCTTCGACTGTCATTTTGTAGCATTTTCACCAATTTGAAACACAAATCTAAATTACAGTTCTGTTTCACCTGAAAAGCTTTAGCTATGAATTGTTGTTTTCTTATTTATTGAGAGGATAGAAACATAATTTATTGTCCTTATTGTCAAGTCAACATTTGTTGAATAAAGAGTCTAATAACTGTCTGAAAAAAAAATGCAAATGCATATGGGAAGTTATTTGCTAGAAAATTAACTTCTGAAACATTACACTTACTTTGTTTCAGGCAGGAGGATAACACACTTTTGAAGGCCTGAATCATAAGAGAATTTTAAAATTAAATCCAAAAGTTACGAATAGTCATAAATATAATTTGATGATACTCAGAAATCACATCTGAAAAAATTCTCTTTTCTTAATGTAGGAATTGTGAAAAAACCCTGCAAATAATATTGTGTTTGTGATTTAAATTTGTGAAGAGGGCTTGAATTTTTGAAGGTTTCCATTTTCTGCTCTGTTATTTTAAATAATAAAATAGAGGATGAATCAGATAATCATCTTGTGTTTCAGTTAAAGTGAAGAACATGGCAAGAGTTTTTCCATGACGAGACTCTCTGGGCAAAGAACAATAATTTTTGTTTTTCTCAGTTCTTCCTAACTATGCAACAAAAAATAAGTTTCACGAAGGGTAATATGAGATTTTAGTTGGGAAAGGCACAGCTTGAGTTGTGGAGAAGCTCTTATATTTGTATCGGATTGGCAATATGGTTTTCTGTTTTGTGATCACAAGTTTTTTCTCTGTCTCATTTTTTAGTGAAAAGCCCTGCTGTTTACTTCCCACATATAGCAAGTGTTATGTCCCCCTAGGCTATAATATTAAACATCCTGACACACACTTGTTTCAGTTCCCTGGATGGTGCTTTAGACTGAAATGGGTTTACTGGGTCTCCTCCAAGCTTCAGTAACATAATGTCTTTGAGTCTTTTCCACATGTTGTTTAATTAACATCTAAATTTTTTAAAGAACAAGTAGGAGGTCAAAACTGGGTGTTTTATATGGAAAACAATAAAGCATTGTTTAAGATTTAATGAAATAGTATCACCAGTGTCAACACTTCCCTTACTAAATGAACTTTGCTATTTATTCTACTGAAGAAGCTAATATATTAATAAAGCAGTGATTTTTCAGGAATGGCCAAGTCCTTCAGAAAAATTGAAGGTGTATTTGTTTAATTTTAGTCTTGTTTTTTATATTGTATTACGTTATTCGATACAAGAAGTGTGAGTTGAATCCACCAAGAACAAAAGCTTTGGAAAAAAACCCCAACGTTTGAGCTAAAAGGTACAGAAATTTATTTAACAAAAAATTTTTAGTTTTTTTTAACTTAAGAAAAGGATAATGCATCCCTCCCCTTCCCCTCAGCTGCCTCTTAGCATATAAAACATCATAAGTGACAGCAGGAGAACAGAATGTATCTGCCAAGGACTCATATGAGGCTGATATTTAGCCAGCCTGGGTGCTATTCATTATTCCTAGTCTTTAGTGTCCCTGAGTGCCTAAACAAGTCATTTGGAGTCAGATGAGCTATCCATGTTTGCATAATACTGCAGGTATAAGGTACCACTCGTTGCCTGGGCCAGGTAAAACTATTTTGCCAGCTAAAGATGGTCTTTTAGCTTAGAGCTAAGCATCATGTATTACTTGCACATAGTCTTACTGCAGTCTCCTCCCATTCCCAGTGTCTATTTCCACAGCCTCCCATAAATTCAGTAGGAGAGTGTCTTTGCAGGTGCTTTATAGTCTTCAGGAATATGTTACAGAAAATATGCATATTATCAATAAATATGCAAATCTTGATATTTCCAGAGATGTGAATGTCAGGATCTTACTGGGTTAATTTAGGTATAAAAAGTGGCAGATATTTTCTCAGTAAGTTCAAAGAGCTGACCACTTCTGTACTATCATGGCTCCATCCAAGACTACACGTGCAAATGTAGGTCGTATTTTCACTTCCAAAACTAATATGTAGTTGTGAAAATTTCCACTGTGTCTACAGCAGGAACCATAACAGATGGTCCTACTTATTTGAAGTATATGTACTGCCTGCTATCTGCCTTTTAAAAGGCGCTGACTTGAGAAGAAATTAGGGTTTCTTTTTCACTTGTGCAGTCTGCTGCAACAGTAGTAGCAGTATTTTCTGGTAAAGGTAAGCGCCAGTTCAGAGAAATTGTATGCTTAGTGAGGTAAAATGCTACAGGACAGGGTGGTGCTAACCAAAAAGAGAAAGAGCAAGAAAAAGGTCTTAGCATTTGCCAAAACTGGATTTTAAGAGCAGAAACAGACTGACTTCCAGTGTAATTCAAAGAGATAAATCTGTTTATAAATTCTTTTGTGTCTGTTCTGTTCTTACTCTGAATTTGCTCTGTATCATAGTTTGTGTTTTAAATAAAAAATAGCTGTCGATTTTCTTGTTTATTTTTGGGTTTGCTTTTCATGTGTATGTCAGGTGAATAAGGAAAAGGCACAGCAAGGTCTACTTAACAATCTGTCCAACTCAGATTTGACTTAATAATGAATTTTTTATAATTTGTTCCATCACAATCAGTTTGTTCACATGATATTTACAGACCTCAGAAATTTTAAAGGCGATTGTAACTTTTCAAAACACTTGCTCATCAGATATGCCAGAAAAAAATAAATAGGAAAGGAAAAGATATGTTTCCATGCCATTTCCAGTAGTAGGCATTCAGATGACAGTAAAACTCAGTGATTATCGTATAGCTGTAGTAATCTGTAGAACCAGATGAGTTAAAATAGTCCTCATTCATATGTCACTGTTTGCTAAAACACTCTTTCTGCATATCTGATCTACTTCAGTACAGGGATGTACTGCAGCATTTACAAATCCAGATCTTTTCTTTGACAATTTCCTCAAATCAGCTTACAGAGTCCCCCAAAACAGAGCAGTAGGTAATGGGTGTTATTCGACTGCTGTGTGCATAGGTGTGCACTTGGACATTATTATTCTGGGTCATCATCCCAGAGCACTCTTGTAGCTAGGCATCACTTACATTTCTATCCTTTTGTTCTATTATCAGAGCTGTGCTAATGTTTGCTGAAAACTTTGCACCTCTACCTTAGTGCCTGTGCCTTGGTCTGTTGAAATAAAAGGATAAACAGTAAAGAATTTCACTGGCTATTCAGGCACAATAGCAGCCTTTCAAAGAGGAGTGTTAACTCCAGTGTTAGTCTCAATATTTTTGGGGTTTATTAATTTATTTTTTTATGTTCTTCAGAAAAATCTATTACTTCTTAAAAATGAAAAATAAAGTGATTCCCCAATTACTATTTTTAAGTCTTCTATATACTCGCTGCTCATTCCCTATGTTCTGATGCTTCTGTCACTCATTTATCACTTATTTGCTAACTCTTTAAAAATCACTGTCTACTATTTCTGGTGTACATCTTTAATACAGATTTGTGCATTGTTAATGCAGCTGCTGCCTTCAAGGATATGAATATTCATATGCAGCTCTGGAATCTCAAGGAGATAAATGTAGTTTAGTAAAAATCAAATTTCAACCTTGCTGTGACCTCATCTATATGTTGCAGTTATCACTGAATAACTTAACCTGGCACCCCTGGATTAGTTGGGCAATTTTATTATCATGTAAAAGCTCCAGCTGAGATCACTAGGTGAGGCTATTATACAATTTGTGATCTGCTGCTAATTTGTGTGTCTGTTTTATTACTAAAACACATTATTCCTAACTGCTGATAAAGCATAAACTGAACTAGTGTTTAGTCAGCTAGTTATGCAGGTCCTACAGTTGCCACAGACAAAATTGTTAATTTCTATTTCACTATTAAGACCATCCAGAAATATTAAATGAAATATCTAATTGGCTTCCATGATTACGCTGTTATTGACTATTGTAAAATCGTCACGGAATCAAAACAGGACCAAGGTGCATGGGAAGATATGTAACATAAGATAGCAATTGATGGCAGTTTAAGGCCTTGAGCTTGCTAGCATAATTAACACGGTGTGGTGGTTTGACGCTGGTTAGGCGCCAAGCACCACGAAAAACTGTTCACTTACTTGCCTCTGCTATAGCTGAGCAGAGGAGGCGAACTAAAACTTCATTTTCATGCGATGAAATAAGGATTATTGAGGAAAAAGGAAAAAAAACCTTCAAGCCAAAATAGGTCCAAACTTATAGTACAGAGAAAATCTATTACTAACAGAATTAAAAGTAAAAAGAATAATGAGAAACCAAAGCAAACTTTCAGAACACCTTTCTCTTCCAGTACCTCCCTCTTTCCACCAACCTGCACAAGGGAAAAAAACATGGGGTTTTGGTCAACGTTTCATTTCTTAAGAGTCTTTGTTTATGGAAAAGAGTTCCTTCTGCTGTGCCATGGGATTCTTCCCTCGGAAGATAGTTCTCTGCAAACTTCTCTGACGTGGTTTCAAACTTCGCAAACAACAGTCTGCTTGAATCTGCTGCAGTGAAAAATCCCTTCCACGAATCTCTCAGTCTTCCCACAGCTGCCAGTGTGGGTCATCATGGTTCATGGGGTTTAGTCTTTTAAGGATGAGCTATTCCAGCCTCAGGATGGATGAGCTATTCCAGCTTTGGAAGCAAAGGCTCTCTTCTTCAATCTTTAAAAGCCTCTCAGCCTCTGGGCACTCTGGCACTCTTTTTAACGGGCTGCGTGTGGATCTCTGCAGCCCCTATGCACTTCAATTAGTTATAGAGAAACAGTTTGTTGTATTATAGTCCTCACCATGGCTTGCAGGAGAATCTCAGCTCTGCTGTTTGGAGCGCCTCTGCTACCTCCCTTCCCCCACCAACCTTGGTGTCGCCATCTTTTCTCCTCACGTGATCTCACTTTTCCTTTCTCTCTGACTTGGAAGAAAAGTCAGTGTCTATAAGTTGCAGCTGAGAAATTGATCTTGTCTGGGCTCTGCATTGGGGAAACACTCACCATGTCTCTCGCTGTCGGCTGTGTGGTGCTTTTTTCTCAGTTTGGTGTGAGCTGCGCCGGCTGCGTGGAAGGGCCCACCAGGGCTGCGCCTGCTGCAGAGACTCACACCACGCGGTTCTGGCTGCGTGGCTGCTCACGGCTGCCTGAGGCTCTGGGGCAGCTTCTCCTGGTGGCCCAGCCTCGGCCGCCGTGCCGGGGGGCCTGAGCCCGCACCGGGATGGGGCCTGGGGGCCCCACCTCGCCACCCCTTGTCAGGGAAGCAGGAACAAAAGGAACTTCCCGCGTTTCCTCTTTTTTTAAATATGTCCTCACAGAGGCTTTACCAGTTTGTTTTGTTGGTCTAGCAACCTGTCTATCAACAATTTGGCCCTGTGCTGGTCACAGAAGTTTTTCTAAACTGCTAAACCACCACACACGGTGTGAGTCAGAAGTCTTATATTAAGTATCTGTAGAAGGTGCTTTAAAGAAAGATAGAAGATTGTAGTTGAGAATGGCAGGATACAGCAAGAATAGGGAACAATGTGAAATGCAGTAGTGATATAATGAATCAGATATTATGATAATATAAGAAGGATTGAAATGTCCTTGAATGAGTCCAGAGAAGGGAAAAAAAGCTGATGAAAGAGTTGAAAGCAACATCCTGTGAGGAGAAGCTGAGAACTTTGGATTTGTCTAGTTTGGTGAAAAGAAGGCTGAGGAGCTATGTAGTTGCTTTCTGCACCTTTCTGAGGCGGGGGGAATGGAGTCCCTGGGATCCAGTGATAAGATGTGTGGGAATGGTTCAAACTTGCACCAGGGGAGATTCCAACTGGACATTAGGAAGCATTTCCTTACCGAGAGGGTGGTCAAAAACTGGAACAGGCTTCCTAGAGAGGTTGATGGTTGATGTCCGAAGCAAATTCATGAAAAATTACATGACACAGGCTTGCCTGTCATGTATTGGGACACATTGAATGATTGAAAAAAAACAGGAATGATAGAATGAAATTAATATGCAGGAAAAATGTGTGTTTAGTGTTACATTTTAAAAACTAGATATTCAGAATAATGCTATATACTCTACAAAATAATGTGTTGAAATAAGATATGAAGAGTCAAATATGAAAGAAAATTTAAATTTAAGAAAATAATTGTATCTTGTAATTCTTAAGAAATGAAATAAAAATTTGAATGAAAATTTCTATTTGAGCATGTTTTCTTTTTTCTTTCAGTCTTCCAAAATAATCTGATTGTGGAAGTAATTTGTTTTGCTTTCTAAAACTATGACAATATTTGATTTCTTCAGTAAAATGTCTTAAAATGCCCAATCTGTACTTGGAGAATGTTTTATTCTGAAAGACTGTTGCTCCAATAAATTAAGACAGAATGAAACAATAAGCCTAACATGTATTCATTAAAAAAAAACCAAATTCAGTTGCTTTCAGTGTGAGCTATTTTGTACAGTAAAAATTTTATTCCATTCCCTTATATGAAACCTAAGTCAATAATTGTGTTACCTCCAATATGTCAGAACAATTTCAGGGTGTTTGAAAATTAGCTTTCTGAATTTATTTACAGACTGTACGATATTCTCTAAATCTAATTCTCCTAAACAGGCACTTTCGATACAAATTCATGGTTTTCAATGCAATAAATTGAAAAACTTGAGCTGAAATAAATTTTCAAATATTAAATGCAAAAATGAGTTATAAACAGTAATTGAATTTACAGGGAAGAATTTACAAGTAAGTACTGGCCACCACAAATCATCTGACAGAGGCAGAAGTTTTGCTGTGCAAAATGATTACTTTCAGCCAACAGTTGTTGCAGATACAAAGAACTGCAACGGAACAGGTGGCAAAATAAAGAGAATTGGGAAGCCTTCTGAAGGAAATTTTGTTGTGGGTTAAATTAACAATGACCAGAATATTTATTTGGCTTGTCTAAGAATTTTTTACTGTCATTCTTTACCAAATCTCTATTTTATGGTCTCTCTTGCTCTAAATTTTTTTGTGAAGGTGCGTAAGCATGCTTTATTTTGGTTGAATGATGTAATGATAGGAAGGTTTTATGTATTCCACTCAAATGTTAAAAATGTCATACTTCTTTCACACAAGACTGTATTGTGACTGATAGAGGCAACTGGAATCTTTTCTTTTATGATTTTCCTTTTATAATTAAGTTTTAGATCAATCACCAGAAATCAGCGCTACTTTGCTGTTTCTGTCTCTGGATATCAGTGAGACAAGATTTTCAGCTACACCACCTCCTACAGATCCTACAAACAAGTTCTTGAATGTAGTTTATTTATCAGGGATCACTGGGCTGACCAAAAAGCCAGGACCCTGGAGTGCGCTGTTATGTACAGGTACATTTTAAAGCAGATGTAGACACTTAGAACTCTACTGAACATCTTAGTATTTTAATATTCTAACAACTTAGGCATTTTTAAAATTCTATTTATATGGCTGTACAATACTCTGACTGTCCTAAATGGATAAAAGTAATACTTACATGTAGAAGTAGAACCTGTATTTGTGTAAATGCACTTATTTGTTTCAGAACTAGACTTTATCGTGAACTGTCTAACACCTCTCTCTTCTCGATCTTTCAATGATTCAGGCAAGATTCTGTGAAAGTGCAGAATCTCTTATGAAATATTGAACTAATCTTTAGCCCTGGAGATTTAGTTTATTTGTTTCACTGTCTTATGGGGAACACATAAAATAATTCCAAAATCTAGCTGTTAATAAAAATTTGAATTGACATTTTGACTTTATTTATCATTATGTATGTATTACATAATATAAATAGCCTTATTTTTTTATTTCAGTAGATGATGAGATTTTGCTAATTTTTCATTTAACACCATTCAAGTCTTCTAACTTAATTTACTCTCTCTGCTTTATATTACTGTGTGATGCAGCATTTAATGCTATTTGGTAGACTCATTGCCTGACTATATTTCCTAAGATGGTTGAATAATAAATTTTAAAAAGATGTTCCCAGTTGCACATAGGTGAAATTGATGAATGTTTGCTCTCCATTCTGTAATACAAAAATAGAAGCACCACAAAAAGTTAAATAATTGCCAATCTTTCCTAGCAGTGGAATGTCACATACTGTCATCATGTTCCAAAAGTATCTTTGTGCATAAAAATACCACATGTTTACTGGAATATAAAACAATGAATAAAATAAAATTAATAAGTTTTTTGTTTCCTTATGCAAAGTACTTATGCTTTATTTCCATGGCAACTATTCAGCACTTTTAAAAGGAACCCCGTAAACAAAATATGTCAAGTGAGGTACTCAAGAACATTACTGCTCATTTACAGTCAACCTCAAATTACAACCATTCAGCATCTTCCTCATTCAAATAAGAATCATGTGTAAAGCAGATATTTCCCTGGTACTGCATTGCTGAAATATATATGACATAAAACTTCTAGCAGTCAAACTGAGTCTTTTCAGTCACACAAATGACTGGCTCAAGAAATTTCTTACTGTTAAATGAAATTGTAAATCTATTATTGATGAATGTGTCTCTTCAAAGATATTTCTCTCTTAAGTTGTTAAGCATAAAGACAAAACTAACCGAAGCAAATAACTTTTTCCATTAATCTGTTAATCATGCCATGTTATCTGAAGTATATCTAAATTGAAAACTCCAAAATTGCAAAACACCTTTTTCATCTTAAGTCATCTTTGAATATTGCTTATTGAGTAATTCCTAATTTACACTGGGTTCTATTACCAAAATGAAACAAAACAACAAAGAAATAGTTACACCCAGTTTTCCTTAGTACATGACTGATTTGCAGCCTGTGAAACTCATAGGAAAGTTTCTTCTTTAATAAAGATTTTGAAAATGTTTTCCTACAGAATTCTCCAAGAAAAACTGGCTGCTCATGGCTTGGATGGGTGCACTGTTTCCTTCATAAAAACCAGCTGGATGTCCAGGCCCATAGAGTAGTGGTGAATGGAATTAAATCCAGTTGGCAACTGGTCACAAGTGGTGTTTCCCAGGGCTCAGTACTGGGGCCAGTCCTGCTACATATCCTTACAAATTATCTGGGCCAGAGGATTGAGAGCACTCTCAGTAAGTTTGTAGACAACACTGAGTTGGAAGGGAGATTTGGTCTTCTTAAGGGTAGGAAGGTTCTGCAGAAGGATCCGGAGAGGCTGGATCTGTGGGCTGAGACCAATTGTATGAGGTTCCACAAGGCGAAGTGCTGAGTTCTGCACTTGGGTCACAACAACCACATGCAATGCTACAGGCTAGGGGAAGAATGGCTGGAAAAGAACCTGGGGGTGCTGGTTCACAATTGGCTGAACCTCAGCCAGCACATGCCCAGGTGGCCAAGAAGGCCGATGGCATCCTAGCTTGTGTCAGTAATAATGTGGCCAGCAGGACCAGGGCAGTATTAGTCCCCCTGTGTTTAGCACTGGTGAGGCCACACCTCAAGTCCTGTGTGTTCAATTTTTGGGTCACCTTGTTATGACCTACCCCAGAAGGCAGGTATGTAGGCATTTTGCTTATTATTATCTATAGTAATACAGCAATGTGAAAGAATGAAAATATTACCTAAGAAAATGTATAAGGGAGAGAGAAAGAAAAAGAAAGAAGGAAAGAAAAGAAAAGAAAAGAAAAGAAAAGAAAAGAAAAGAAAAGAAAAGAAAAGAAAAGAAAAGAAAAGAAAAGAAAAGAAAAGAAAAGA
>VXBT01004278.1:124248-144359 GCA_013400235.1 Oriolus oriolus | reverse complement strand
GGAAGGAAGGAAGGAAGGAAGGAAGGAAGGAAGGAAGGAAGGAAGGAAGGAAGGAAGGAAGGGAGGGAGGAAGGGAGGAAGGGAGGAAGGAGGAGGCTTGATTGTTTATTTAGATGTCTGTTGTTTGAAGTTATGGTCGAAGTCTTGAGCCATTGAGGGTGGGGGGAAGCCCATGAAACCCAGAGTTCAATGGGTTAATATATGTTCCAGCTGGGTGGGAACACCCAGGTACCTCCCCTGGAGGGGGGAACTTTCAGTCCTCTGGTGGAAGGCCTCAGAAATGAGTCTGGGAGTGCTTTGGGGGTCTTTGATGGTTTATGACACCTTCTAGGACATGACAACTGCCTCTCACGTGAGCTTAGTTGAGCAAGTTATGCCCCTTCAGAAGGGATGAATACCCTCAAGCCAGGCCTACATGTGAATATGACCTTTCCTGGGGAGGGGCTGGGGTGTAAGGAAGGACAATTGGCATGATAAAAAGTACTATCCCACCTCCCCCAGTGTCTGCCTCTTATCTTGGGCAATTGTTTTGAGTCATTAATCACTGACATTTCAGTCTTTCACACCCCTCACTGCAAGAAAGACACTGAGGTGCTGGAGGGTCTCCAGAGAAGGGCAACAGAAGCTGGTGAAGGGTCTGGAGCACAAGGCATAAAGAGTGGCTGGGGGAGGTGGGAAAAAGGAGGCCCAGGGGGACCACGTTGTCCTCTGTAATTACCTGAAAGGAGGATGGAACAAGGTGGGAGTGACACAATTTGCCAATGTCACATATACTGTAATTTGACCTGGAATCCTTTTTCCTGTATTTTTCAGGGAGAATGAGAAGCGTAGAGTTATTAATTAAAAAAAATGTACATTATGTTCTTAGGTGATCTTTGAGATGATAAGCATTTAAGTAATTTCCAGCAATTTTTGGATAAAGGCTCAATACTTCTTTTGCTGTGATCCCTGCAAAAGTAACAATTCATTTCAAAAGGAACATAATTAACCCAATAATTGTATTACCAGAGGAGTAAAAGTTTCTGTATCAGCAGTTAGGATATTTTATCATTCAATATCTGTAAGTTCAATAATATTTTTTACAAAATAATTTAGACTTGCCCTGTATTATTTCATAATCTTATATGTTACAGTATGTAAGATTGTCATCTTCTTCAAATTCTGTTCAAAAATGAAAGAGTAAAATCAAACATTCAGCAAAAACTGAAATGTAAGCATTCATAGAAAATTGCATAAAGTTGACTCTGTTTTATAACTAAATATTGAAAGTGTGAGTACAAACCTAGTCTGATTTTCATTACTACACAAACTCTTAGTAACTTTACATGTCAGCATTTGGCTTTGTTGAATGTTTTGCCATGTGTGTCACATGTAACACATTTCTCATGCATTATTAGTTTCAGGAGCTATCAAGATGTTATAGGTATCATCAGTTGCAAATAAGATATAGAAAACCAATATGATTGAATCTTTTTTTTTAATATCTGACATTGTTTTATATTTCCTAAGGGAATATGCTTATATGTGTGTGGGAAAACAGATTTAAACAAATAAAATATATAATGCAGGCTTTGAATGTGGTGGAAGGTAAAGCAACAAATACCCTGTAATTCTTGGCATTAAACTCTCTTCAGAAAACCATGGGGATCATTACAGATACAATAACTCCATGATGTGCCTTCTTAAGTGGGAAGCTTAATTGGCTCTGAGCAAAGAAGAACCTGGAGGGATATGAAGATGAAAGCATTTGTGAGGCACATCTTGAAAATAGTCTCTTACAGCTCTCAGTCAGAGATAGAAGGAAACAATTGCCTCTTCATGCTCTTCTGTCAATAAAGTACTTGGTCTGTTTCCTACAGCTTCTTTATATTCCCTTTTTCTGATGATAGTGTAAATATATGGGGTTTTTTGAGTATATTTATAACTCAGAGATAATTTAAAATCATAGAATCATGGCATATATCAAGTTAAAAGGGTCCCATAAGGATAATTGATTCTAAATCCATGCTTCTCAGAGAAGTACCTAACATCAAACCGTATGACTAAAGCATTGTCTAGATGATCCTTGAACACTTTCAGGGTGGGTGCCATGACTAATTCTGCGGGGAACCTTTTCCAATAGCTATGGTTGTTGAAGTAGCCACATGTGTCCTAAGAGAATAGTAAGTTCAGACAAATGACTTCCTACTTTCTTAAATATAAGTTCTCCTTCCAGGGACTTCATTTTCCTTTTTATGTCCTTGTCTGCCAAATCTAACAAACTAACCTCTCGGCTACATCTGCAGTTGCAAAGAAGATCCCTATTGATGTTTTCTGAAGTTATCTCCATTAATAAGCCTCTCTAGGCACTTATTTGTAAAGGTGATGCTCAAGGATCTGCTTCTTGGATTTCCTCTTTGTACTTTTCTCTGTTTTCCAGTGTCCAGTAGCACTTTTGAGGACACATTCTCATGCCTCATCTATGACTTACATTTTGACTCTCATACATTTAAAGAGTTACTGTAAATTTGGCTCTCTGAAAAACTGTGATAAGCCCAAGTCAAAGACTGAGTTTGAGAAAAGTTTTTAACAGTTCCTAACAACTTCCAGTAGCCCTAATTCATGAATAAAATGAATAAAAGAATGCTGAGGGTGTTGAACATTTCAGAAAATCTTGCTCCTTTTCTCTAAAATATTGAAAGCTTACAGTATATCAATAGTCTTACAGCTACATCAAATGCTGAAGGTACCATAAGAACTGTTTCTTCATATACTCCTACAAATCTCTCAGGAATTTAGGAGATTTCCTTGACTTATGAGGCTTTAAGTCTCTGGATAAAATATCAAATAAAATGCAAAGATACAGTTTATGAAAGATTGAGAAGGGTTATAAAATTTGATTTACTGTAAATAATTCATGATGCCCTTTGCAGCACTGTGAAATCCTTTTTGGCAGTTCCAGTTTTAGTTATAAATACTCACGCAATGAATACAGAACAGGATTATATTACACAGACAACAAGTTTTCTAACTGATTGTACATGTGTACCAGTGATATGTGTTTATTAAGAGATGTAGCGAAAATTCCACTTGAATGTATTGAAATGAAGTAACAACAAATTTGGGATGAAATTGAAAATAATGTCATATTAAGTTCTGTGAAAACCTCCAATTATGAATCAGTTGCAGAGTTCCTTAGTTCTGAAAATTCTCAACTATTTTTTGTTACAGGTTTTTGCAAGACTTTTAACTTCGTAAATATGCTTTGTGCCTACCTAAGATACTATAATCTTTGCATATTTTTCCAGAAAAGGACTTTATAGATAAATTTTTTAAAAGTCTTAAATTTATATTTGATCTCATAGACAGTGTTCAAGTACTGGAAAACACAAAACTATTGTGAAAATCGAGAAACCAGAAACAATGTTCTGCTTGTGGAATATATCTACCATGTTTTTGCACCTTGTCCTACTTCTTAAAAGTTAATATTATGGACTCTTTGTCTTGTTACTTGTGATGTACTTGTACTATTGCCAAAAAGCCCCAAGACAACAAAAAAAGTAGAAAAGCCTGTTTCTTGTCTACATTTATCCATAAAAATTAAACAAAATTAGGAATTAACATGTGAAATTTACAAACAATAATGTATAAAACCCCCAACAACTTGAAGGCGTATTAGGATAGTAGAAATTAGAAAACTTGAATGAAATACTGAAAAATGACTGCTAGCTCCACTGCCTTCTATGGGGTTAATGTCTGATGTTATTTATGCCTTACAGAGTATTGTGAATGAGCAGGGATCACATAAGGGAACATATACCAAATGAAAATGGAGTAAAGGAGATTAGTGAACATATTGATAAGATTAGAGTGGTGGGAAAAGAAAAGCACTAGAAATGTGAAAGAGGACCTTAAATCCCTTAGGGTGTATGAAGATACAGGTGTGAAGAATGTACTGCAGCATCAAAATACGTACTATATATACATATAAATATATGTACAATATGTATAACAACAATATGAACTGTAGTGTCAAAAAAAGAGGAAACCTGTACTAAAGTACTGTTGCCAGTACTTGAATTAAGCTATGTGAATACCCTTTTCCCCTTTTCTAAATCTTCTGAAATCTGAGGGAAGTGAAGAGTGATTTTCAGTCTTAGAACATTGGTCCTCTTGGGAAATTTCTTAGTAATACAAAATATTGCCATGCTCCAAGCAAAAAAAAAAAAATATATATATATATATATATATTTAAAATGTTTATTCCAACAGCACCAATGTTCACCAAAGCTGTCAGCTGAAGCAGCACTGGAAGGAGTATGTAAAACCATATTAGTACTGGTGGAAAAATATTACCATGTGTATACTATAGGCCATTAATGAGATATATGATTGCCAGAAATTTAGATCTGTCAGAACAGAGCTTCACACGTAAAAAATCTATCATCAGTGTAATATAGGATTTTAGTTCTTGCAGAAGGACTTGTGATTAGAAAACAACAAATCGCCTCATTTAGATTCAAAAATAAACCTTTTCCATTCATTAATAGCCATATTTTGCCTCGTGTTGCTTGTGTTATTTGAAAGGAAGCACACTTCACATCTGCAAGGAAAAACATCTCTAAATGGGAAGAAATTATGATGCTGAAAAAAATATGTGTTTTCATGAATCAGGAAACTTTTTCAACTTTTAAAATTATCTGCTTCTGTTTATTATTTTCTCATGCATGGATGTGGTGATTGTGAAGGAAAACAGTGCCAAAGTTATTAACACAGTGCAAGATTCACTTGTCATTTCTAGTGTTAAGGAAAAGAGGGTAACTCAAGTGACACATGAGAGAAAAATGGAGACAAGTTACATAATAACTAATATATCTTCAGTAGGATTAATATACCACATGCCAGATTTACTTGTAGAACCTACATAACTGCAGCTGATGTGTACAAAATCCTCTTCCATTTTATTCTTCTTCCTCCCTCACCAAATCCAAGAAAGGTGATTAAAAATACTTCCTGCAGTTGTTAAATCTCAGACTAAGATAAGGTAATAAAATAATATTCATATTATTTTATATTTATAAAATATTTATATTTAATATTCATATTATTTTCATGAATAAATTCATGGTCTAACTTGAATCTCAATCTGAACCTGAACATCTGAAGGTGAAAGGTGGTAGGCAGTTTGAGTCTTTGCTGCCTTACAATCATTAGAACTTCCATTCAAAGCAATAAAAACATTTAAAAAGCTGCATTTGTATGTACTAAGTGCTAATTTAGGCAGATTCCAGAATCATCCTCTAGAGGATCCTATAATTCTCTGGTATCTAAGTGGGGTCCCTGCTGTTTAGGTACAATTTTTTTTGAGTTCTTGGATATGTGACAGCAGTTGATATGAATGAAAAATGAAGACACTGCCCTGCTAAATGTTTACAAACTGTTTCCTTCACCTTAGACTGTCCTAGATTCAGCTGCGCTGGAGGCAGCATCTCTCAGAGCAGTGGTACACACTCTAGTAGAGGTACTGTGATAAAATCAGTATACACCTGCAGCCCTGAAGCCTTCTTAAGATGGAAGCTTGGTGATATCACCATTGGCATTTGCACAAGAAACAGGAAAGCTTGTCTATCTCAGTCAGAGTGTGTTTAGCCTTTCCCAGAGGAAATACCATTGTATCTACTTTACATATATGCAAACATAAGTGCATAGGTACATATACTGGAGTGGATGCTCTCTGTAACACTCTGGGCAAGCTCTACTGTAAAACCCCTGCCTCTGAGGCTCAGTGTTCTGAGTGCTGAGGAGGGTTTAAGGACTGGTTCAGATGTAGCTCTGCAGAATGACTTTTGTTCCAGTTTATGAAAAAAAATGCAAACCTGTGAGAGAAAGCTACGGGAAAGAGTGCAGAAGGAAAAGAATGGTAAAGTTATGGATAAAGTTAGGAGTGCAGAGAGAGACAGACAGTAATTAGGTCAAGGATTCCAGACAGAAACACCTGTGTGGAAAAATGTATAATGCTACTGGAAAACCAAAACAGAACAGGGGTGGCTAGTTGGGGTCTAGCTGTGTGGTTGCTGCATCTCCAGGCCTGCGCCATAAGTATCACCACTGATATCTCTATAGGGGAGGATGGCAACTCAGCAGCAGTAGGAATCGTTTCAGCAGCTGATGTCTGCATGGCCAAGAATGATCTTTAGGTACCTTGGGGCACAAGAATGATCAGTCTTTTGTGCATGGTAGACAGCTAATAATTGTTTTATATCCTTAAGTTCTGCTGGCAGGGTCTCTTTGCACCTGGCTAATTATGCCCTTACAAACTGAACCAGAAGAGGGGAGGTAACATTTCAATGTAGTAAAAATGTCAGGTTTATAGGAAGGAGAATATGAAAGAGGCTGTAGTTTCTGGTGGCGTGGGATTTTTTTTCTTTTAACTTTATTGTAACTGGTCTCTAATATCAGAAGAAAGAAACATAAGCAAATATTGCGGTGCGGTCCAAAAGGCTAGCTCAGCTGGACCGAGCACCGAGCAGCTTTGCCTCACAGCGGTGGGGGAAGACGGAGGCTGATCTCTCAGCAGGAGGACGGATGAGGTTCCAGGCAGGGCTCACCTCGACCACCGATGTTAAGGGCGCCGAGGAGAAAGGAGAAAGTGAGGCAGTCTTCTCAGGGGAGCAGGAACAGGTTTATTGCAACAACAGAGAAGGGCGGAGAAGAGCCCGAACAGCTTCAGGCAAGAGGTTTTATACTCTAGGATTGGGGGTGGAGCAGACTCTGAACAGCCAATAAAAATACAGATGGGGGGAGGTACAAAGGTGGGGAACATTGTACAACAGCTAATGGGGAAGAGGGTAGGCGAGGAGGGCGAACTTGGGCCAAACAGAAGGAATGATGTAACCGGGAGGAGGGGAGTGTGGTGGCCATTGCAGATGTGCAGGGTGTCACGTCTTTCCCGCTTTAACCAACGACTTTTCCCGCCAAGCTGCCTCAGGGCAGCCATGTTGGTGCAGGCAGCCATTTTAAAGTTCCTGGACTTTTGCGGAGTCAAACCACTGGACTTTTGGTTTGGCCAAGTTCAAGGCACCAGGGCGGGAATCAGGGTGCACCGCAACAAGCAAACAGAGAAGACATGGAGGTAGGGAGCAGTACTGAGTCTTTACAGACAATAGTCTAAATGCCTTCTTTTCCCTTCTTCCCTTTGCTTTTTAGAGTTCTTTTCTTTTTAGAAATGTTTGCAGTTTCTGAACCCCAAAAATTTTAAAGGCAAGCGTAAAAGCCTTATATATTGCACAAAAAGGTTTCTGCTGGAAGAAGAGAATAATCTGAGCTTTACCTATCTGGTTGTAATTTCATACTTTAAAAGTGCTATACATTGAGGTTGCTTACAAAGGATACTTATTTCTAGACCACATACAGAATTCAGGTTTATGTCAGTAAAAATATTTTTCCTTTCTTTTGTAAGAAAGAAGGCTGTGTGAAAGTGAAATATGGGTTTTTTTCTCAGTATTTTTAACTTGTTTTCAAGGATGGTGCATTTCTGGTGCAAAAATGTCACATATAGTACAGTGAAAAGGTAACATGAAATTATGTCATTTCAGCTTCAACTAGACAGCCAAATGCAGAGTACTTTTCAAAAGTGTCATACAAAATGCATTTAAATAAATGGCAGTTTTGGTGGGGGGGAAATGTTTTTACTGTCAAATAAAATAAAATAAAATAAAATAAAATAAATAAAATCCTTCTCCTTGACTTAAAATAACTTCTGTTGTTTCCCAGTATAAAGCTTTAGATACTATGTACAACTGATGCTCAGTTTCTTCATAAAATAAATCATGATTTCTGAAAATCCTCGGTTTATATTTGTGGTCATCAAAAATCCAATATAAGAATAGCATATGCAAAGGTTTTGTAATATCTTATAATGTCTGAAAACTACACAAACATCCCAGAGATATCAAAATCATAAGACAGATGAGAAAAGAATCATTAAACTTTGAGACTTTCCCTTAAGGAAATAAAACCCCCAAATTCTTACTTTAAACTTCTGTCAATACACAATGACTTTTTAAATACAAGAAAATAATGCCGATTTTAAAATTAATTTTTTTCTTATTTTATTTACTAAATGAATTTAAGGTAATAAAATAGTGTGGTGCTTTGACCATGGCCGGATGCTGAGTGCCGATCAAAGATGCTCTCTCATTCCCCTCCTCATCTGAACAGGGGAGAGAAACTATAACAAAAGGCTCGCGAAGTGAGATAAGGGCAGGGAGAGTTCATTCACTAGTTACTGTCATGGGTAGAACAGATTTGAGTTGGGGAAATTTAACCAGTCAAAATCAAAACAGGATAATAACAAGTAAAACAAATCCTAAAAGCACCCTCCTTCTCTGCTGACCTTGAGGTTTGCACAATTATTTCTCTTATATATTCTCAGTCCTCTCTTTTGTGGTTGCGATTACTTCTGTGCAATAACTTCTTTTTCTTTCTCTTCCTAAATATGTTATCACAGAGTCAGTACCACTATTTCTGATGTCCTCAACCTTGGCCAATGCTAGGTCCATCCTAGAGCTGGCTGGCATTGTCCCTGCTGGATGTGTGCAAAACTTCTGGCAGCTGTTCAGAGACACACCCTACAGCCCCTTCACTACCAGAACCTAGCCACAGAAACCCAACACAAGTGGCTCTTAAAATAACAGAATTAGATCAGATCCTAATCCTTAAAGTTTCTGGGTATCTCTGATTTGTAGAACTGATTTTTGTCTTTCAGGCAAAAGTATTTCTTGCTCTTTCATATTTAATTCTGCTTCTTTAATGATACTGCATATTTTATTTTTTAAAGTTAGCAGTCAATTACCATTTAGGAATTTTAAGCCTAAATAATTATGCTTCACCTTCCAATCCAAATTAGGCATTTTTTAATTAATTTAATTAATAAATAAGAGCCAGGCACCTGGGGAGGAATAACCCTGTGCAATAGTACAAGCTGGGTGTCAAATGCTTTGTGACACGGAAGTCCATCAGCTTCCTTGGTTGCTTTGCGTTCTGTTTGTTATTTTTTTTTACTGGGAGGGTGATCAAACACTTGCACAGGTTGCACAGAGAGGCTCAGGAGTCTTGAGCCTTAGAGATGTTCCAAATGTGTCTGGATATGAAAAATCAGTTCCAGCTGTCCCTGCTTTGTTAGGAGCAGGCTGGACAGGCAAACTTCAGAAGTCATTTCAAACCTTAGTGATTCTGTGCTTCCTTGTGCTTTTGTGGTCCTGTTATTTTATGAATTTTTTTTAAATTAATGCTGATCTGAAGAGAAATTAAATTTTTAAGAAAAAAACCTATGAAACTTGTTATATAACAGGCTTTTTAAAGGAAACTTTCCTGTCTGACCATCCAGGAGCCACACTGGCTGTCACTCTTGCACCACCTGAGCTGGGACTGAAGTACCTCTGCCACTACACACCCCACACTCACACGATCAGACCAGGTTTCCTTACGGGCTTGACCCCAGGTTTCCAATAGCAGAGTCTCAGATGTCCCTGTCCTTAAAATAATTTGATTATGGTGCAATAACTAGATAAAAACAAAATAACAACTCAAGCTGGGTGCCTCTGGGAAGGGACCCCGAACGAAGGAATCCCTGGGGTTTTCCCTGGGGTTTTATACCCTTACAGTCTAAGTGCAGTAAAATGTGGGGGTTGTTGGCTTCTGACACATCACTGAGTGTCCGGTCACCTGGCTGGGCCACCTGGCTGGGCCACAGGTTCCCGTGCCATTTGTTATGCAAATAATCAGCAGTTTATGGCCTCTTGCCTTGGGCTCAGTCTCCTGCCCCCAGAGCTCAACCTGCAGCTCTTACTGCAGGTGCACACTGAGCTACCTGCACCAAACATATTCCTTGATGTAGTCATAAGTTGTTGAATACTTTTTTTTTGCCCATTGTACTTTTTAAAGTCTGTGTTATCATCTAGTTTTGCTTCCTACTTTCATAATCCTTATTATAGAATATTGGATGTGTTGCGTTTTCCCCCTAAACACTAAATGATGGTTTTGTTTCTTACTGCATTACAGGAAGAAATAAATGTGTGCTGACACATGCCACACATTTGACTGTACATCTGCCTTCCTTACATGAATGTTAAATTCTTGTTGTGCAAGACTGAAGTATTCTTGTAAAGTGTCATTAGATTATTTGTCTAGAATCCCAGAGTGTTCACGATGTAGTCCTCTCATCAGTCCATTCCTCTAATGATTAAAGAAACAGAGGTGTTGGGTACTGGGTTTGCCCAGAGGAAAAGAATAAAATTCTTCACCCTGCTGAAGTGTGGTAACGATGAATCTTGTAAAAAATTTCACAGGATACATTCAATATATCAGGTGACATTCAGACTCTCAAAACAAATATCCTTGGATTATGAGTCTTGCCATGGCTATGGCTTTGATCTTGGAGACTGAAAAGTAAAACTCTGGTGCTTAAAATTATCTTGTTCTTCAATCACTTTATCAGTGTTCAAGGCCCTGCAGCTCCTCTGCACTAGAAATGCATGTTTACATATGCACAGTATATGTGATTCACTGAATGTTGAAATAGAAACTACAGCGTAGACATACCACTATATAACTGTGAGAGCTCATAGCTCCCTCTGAACTGCAATTCAGAACTGGTTGATGAGCAAGTAGCATAATACCAAAGCAGTAGGTTTGAGCAAGAAATGCATTAGAAAGTGCTCTAAGATGGGTGGATGACCTATTGCTTAAAGAAACACACATGTATACTTTTTTTTCCTATTTCAAATATCTGAACAGCTGTCTTTACTTCTGTACATTAGCTAAATAGCTGTTTGCATTCAAGTACCATACTGATCTATGATTAGAATTTATTCTTCCAAAAGACTACACAAGATATTATTATCTGTATTTTTCTCTAAGTTGAGAGAAAAAAAGCCCCAAAACAGATTTAGCTGTCCAATCTAGTCAGTAAGGCAAGATGAAACTCAAAAATATGTATCTGAATTAGGTAGCATGTATTTTCCCTGCTCTCCCATTCCACTTTAGTTCCAATAGAGTCATCCTTTCAACATCTCAACTTTAGGTCCAACATACTTTCCCATTTGGACCTCAAAACGCCCTTTGGTCATGAAATGGTATCATATTGCATGTGCCTCCAGTAGGGCATATTTCAGGCATTCTATTCACTTGTATTGTTTTTATATCCATTCACAGGAGGTATGGTACCTGTCTCTAAGACTACAGAATGACCATAGTCTATTGCACCTATGGATGAATGATTAGAGATCTGGTTACAACACTTCCCATTAGTGATATGAGATTTGGGATTAAATGGAATTCTTAGTTTCTTGTAGATTGAGACAAGAATGACAAGTAAGTCAGGGGGCAAGGAGTTGGGATGTGACTGGAGAAGGGGGCTATACAAAGGTAAGCAGCACTTTTCTGGGACAAGGAACCTTGTTCTGGCTCCCGGAGATAAGCACAACACAATACCATGGAAGCAGAGGAATGAGATTGAGAAACTGACATGAACTTTGGGTGAGGGGAGAGTCAAGATCACCAAAGAACCACAAAGGCCTCCAACCCATTTCCAGAAAGGTCTAAAACAACAGTCTGTGCACGATAACAAATCATATAGAAAGTGAGAAACTTCTCTCCAGGGCAAGGGCAAACTTATCTATAAAAAGGTACCCCCGCAAAGCCTGGAGGTATGTGTGCACCAGGACCCCAGACACCCCATCAGCTGGATCAGTGCTGGTGCCAGGATTAGTGATCTCTCTTTCTTCCTTTCTTCCTTTATTTTCTCCATCTTTAGTCCATCTCCCTCTCTCTCTTCCCTTTCACCCTCCCCTTATATCCAAAACCGATTGCTGTGTGAGTATGTGAGGAGATAAGGGATTAATAAATGAATTTCCATGCAAAGGGTATAATTTACTAAAAAAAACCTTATAAGCTTTTGTGGACCCTCTGACTTTTGTTGTTCCTTTTGACCATGAGCATCTATGAAACTTCGATGCTCCCTTCCCCTTAAGGGTGGAATACGACATCTGGTTTAAAATTTTCTAGGGCCCTAAGACATTTAAGAGCAGATAAAATAGAGGTTATAAGAGGTAATGCAAATGGACAATGCAATAAGAACAATATGCGACAAATTAAAGTGGAATTTTGATGTGGGAAAACCTTGAAATTTTAAGTTGCTTTGAAAGAATCGGTGATCTGTTCTGTTATCCAGAAGTCATTAAATAAAGCAAAGAACCACATCCATATATGGGTCAAAATACATATGATGCTGAGAACAAACAAATGGACAAGAATGCAAAACTGAAGCAAATATGCAGTTCTGCATACACACTGATATTGCTCTTTCCTTTTTCGTCACTGTTATTTCAGTACCTTAGGTGTCGAGATGGATTATTTTTAGAAGCGGACTAGGAAATATTCTAAGCCCTACCTCAGAAATGCCAAACATTTAATATTACCTTTCCTATCTTTTTTGGATTGGTTGGCTTTATTTCATTCCAGCTTTTATCTGGTGGCTGTCATTTTAGTAATTGAAGTAGTACTTGAAAAAAGTACTTAATATTTTTGGCAAGCATGTACCCTAAGATTAAGTAGCCTAAATTTGGTTAGTGAAAATACTCTAATAGAATGATTATGGTAGGTAAGTTAGCAAATGAGTTTACATCAGAAAATCATGTTTCTATGATAGTACCATCTCCTCTCCATTGGTTAGAACTTCATCATTTTAGGACGTTCAAATGTAGTAACACTGAACAAAATTCAAGGACTGATGCAAGAAAGTAATGGATTTTCTTCTTCCCCAGCATTAGTAGAAAAGTCATAAATACACTGAAATTTCCAAGAGACCTTTAATTGCATTTTTCTCTTCCACTGGGTTCAGTCACTTACAAACTTGCTTTAAAAACAGTGGAAAGGTGACAAATATACCTCAATGTCTGGTGTCAACTTGAACTGAGAATAAATGAACTATTTCCCTTTACCTCTCCCTTTGTTTCTCACCTCTAGGCTAGATCTGCTGGAGATAAGTGCTTCAGTGCAGGTAATCTCTTAATTGCTGTAATTAAGCTAAATCAAAAATGTTAACAGCCTAATAATTCTTGTTAGTTTTAAGTATAGAAAGGACAGGTTCTCGTTACCTTTTTGTTCTTACATACATGCAAGGTCCTACTGTGATGATCAAGGGTTAAAATAAAGCAGAAATATCTATGGTTTATACCGGATTTTAAATTCACAAAAACATTAGGATTCACAGAGTCATTAGGACCCCTGGAGTTTGCGTAGTCCAACCTGCTCCTGTACAAAGCAGGGTCAGCTGGAACAGGTTTTCAAGGGCCATATGCACTCAGGTTTGTAATATCTGCAAGGTTTTAGACTCCACAGCCTCTCTGTGCAACATATGCAAGTGTTTGATCACCCTCGCAGTAAAAGAAAAAGAGAAAAAAAAAAAGAAAAAAAGGATTAAAAGCCCCTGTATTCTTCTGTTTAGATGGAATTTATTGTGTGTTCACTTGTGCCCACTGACTCATGTTCTGTCAGTGGGCACCATTGAGAACAGTTCTGTTTCGCCTTCTTCATTCCCTCCTATCAGGTATTTATCCACATTGACAAGTCCCCCCGAGCCAGTCCTCTCCTCTGGGGTGAACTCCTGCAGCTGACTTCAGCTGCAAGTCCCAGCTCTCTGAACCTCTTTCTGTACGTCAGAAGCTCCAGTGTCTGAATCATCTCTGTGGACCTGCCCTAGGCTGTCCCCAGTATGCCCTGTTTGTCTTGGACTGAAGAGCCCAGAACTGGGGCTGGAGTTCCAGTTCCAGTGCTTAGGAAAGGCCACCTCCTTTGACTTGCTGGCAACACTACTGATGCAACCCAGGTGGCTGATGGACTTCTGTGCCACATGATATGAAAAAAACCCAGAATAATCTTGTTCAGGAAGTAGTGTTTGACTTCATATTTCAATAGGTAGATAGGATCATGGGTATACATTTTGCTTTGCATGACTTTCCTGGTGCTAGCTAATCAATTGCATGTTTGAGTTGATTAAGATGTCAGAGAAGATTTTTTTTCGTAACTGATTTTGGTTTTTGTGGTTTTTTTCTTTAATCTTTGGTTTCTATGTAAAAGGATTTAAGCTCCATTTAGAGAGATTAGTTTGGTGATTATAGAAGAGATCACAGACAACTGTAGTTTCCATCATCAGATACTGCATAGATATCAGAGTGTTAAAACCATTAAATTATTCATTTGATTTTGTAAGTTGTTCTTTCTTTATCTGTAGAAGAAAGGTGTTTCTTTATAACTATTTAAATGAATTTTAAAATATTCTCTTGAGCCTTAATCAATGTCAAATCTGGAATTCCTATTGACTTTGAAAGTAAAAGATTCAGATTCAAACTGTGTAGGAATAAGAGGTACATTTCAGACTAGAAGTTCTGAAAACTGGCAATAATTAAAAAACATATCAACAGATGACTTTTGAATTATTCAAGTAGATCAAAGGGTAAATCAAAAGCTGACTTCCAGCTCCTGTATTATTCTCAGCTGTGAGTGTCTTTCACAGAATCAGAGTTTCCATCACCCTTTTTGCACTGTGAGTGCAAAGAACAAATCAAGACTTGCAGAGAGAAATCAGGGCAAAGCTTTCTGTTGATCTTTAATTACTTTAAGAGCTTTTGTGAAGCCACACAGCACAGTGTGCATCTAACAAAAAGTTATGGAGGAAAAGCTGGTCATTCTTTAGTTCCAGTACATCATCTCTAAGCTGGATACATCAGACAAAATTGCATTATATAAATAACATTGTCTATGACAATATATCAATGCATTAATCTTCCAGTAAAACACTGTCTGATATAAACATCTTTTGCTAACTTACTTGTAACTTAAGCATAGGGTACATTCTTGTGAAAGGTGGTCTTTAATTACTTTTTAAAAGTACTGTTTCAACTAATAAAATGACAGCCACCAAAAAATAAAAGCTGGAATGAAAAAAAAAAAAAGGATAGGAAATATAACATAAAATGTTTGTCATTTCTGAGGTAGGGCTTAGAACATTTCCTATTCAGCTTCTAACAATAATCTAGTTCAACACCCAAGCTACTGAAAAAGCAGTGATGAATAAGTAAAGAGCAATATCAATGTGTATTCAGAGTCAGGTATATACTTCAGCATTCTTGTCTGTTTGTTCTGAGAGTATGAACTGCAACATTTTTAAACAAACAGTGTTGAAAATAATGCATGATCACATGCAATGTTTAAGCTTTTCACTTGGGAAATATACTTAAAACATTGCAATTTCAATAAAACTCTTGTCAAGAAATGGAATGTACTTTGCTTTTTGTCCTGACCTCATCTGGTAAGAACCCACTATCAAGGTCAAAGTCTATCAAGATTCCTGATTTACATGAAGCATGTACCTAGTGTTTGAATTACATACTAGTACAACTGTAGTAGGAAATTGTACGCTTCATGACTGGTGTATGTCTAATTTCCTGAGAAGTCTGACACTTAGTCATAATAAAATAATAATAATATACAATATGAAATGAGATGATTAAATCATATAAAGCAAAAGCAGGAACCTCTGGGACATGATGTGGATGTATTTTAAGGTATTAAAATTGGATGCATCTCAAGGTACTAAAAAATGAGATACTACAGAAAATCAGTGCAGTTCTTAATAGAGACACTTTGAAAGAACAGCGCCCATTTTGGCAGAAAACAAACTGGTAACCTAACCCTATAGAGCAATTCACACATTCACTTTTGGCATGGGAACTTATTTTACACTGCTATTTTCTAGTACCAAAGGCTCTTTTGGGAGCTCATCCTAAAGAAAAAGGAAGGAAGGCCTCATAACTCTAATACAGCTGCTCTCTTGCTTCTTCCCAACTCTGTGGGGCACTCATGAACTAAGCCAAGAATACACATTTTCTCATACAGACATTTTTCCTACCTCCTTTTATGAAACCACAAGAAGTTGCTTTCTGTTCTTAATCTTTTTCAGGGATTTCGCAGAGGCTGCAAACTGTCTTCAGCTCTTTTACAGGCTTTAGCAGACTGTCATCTGCTGCTGCAGAAGGCTGGCAGCATGCAGTCTCCTCCATAAAAAAGTAAAAGAAACAGGTAGCTGCTCTGTGCAGTTAATGGCTGAAATGTATACAGTCAAATAAATCTTGCTGTACAGGTTTTAGGAAAAAAACATAAGCTATTATTTCCCTGTTAAATATTAACTCTTCTCCTCAGAACTCCCCAGTAAACAGTATTTTACCCAACTTTAACACTCAACCTAGTTTACTAAGAAGACACAAATAAGGTTGATGCTCATTTGTCAAAAAAATGCTATTTTTTTCTAGATAGGAGTTGATCATATGTCACAGTTTCCTGTTTGTAATACTAATTATCTCAGTGTTTTGCCCTTCTGTATATATGTTGACAACACCAAGGATATGATATATTTCTAGGAGACAGGAGATCTAGCCGGAGGCTGTAGAAAGGAAAGAATTTCAGAGAGAATTAAAGGGACTGTTATGCCAAAGAAAGAACAAGGAAAAGGTCAAGAAATTGAATAAGAAAATCTGGTAACAAAAGGGAATGCAAAAAACCCCCAGCTGTTAACTTTGTTCAGTAAACTACATATGAGGGCAGCCTCCCAGGGGATCCCACTGACAATCTCCCTGGTCAGCTGGAAGTTTGTCTTCCTAAAGTTCAAGAGCCTAGCTTTACTCCTTATCTGACCTATATTCCTCAAGGCTGTGAGCTCCACCAAAGCATGATTGCTGCAGCCCAGGCTACGTCCAATCTTGATATCCCCAACTAGCTCTCTGATGTTTGTGACCACCAAATCTAGTATTGTGTTGTCTCTGATAGGCCTGTCTATCACCTGCCTTAAGAAGTTATCCCCCATGCCACAACCACAAGTTCCCTTTTTTTGCCTCAGTCTATGATTTTTACCCAAAGGCTTTCAATCTGCTCATGGCTGTTCTTCAGAGACAGCTCTTTATACTTAATCCCCATCTTAATGTAGAGGGCAACCCCTCCTCCTCTCCTTCCTTTCCTGCCTCTTCTGAACAGGCTGTAGCCACCGATAGCCACACTCCGATCACGGGATTCATCCTGCCAAGTTTCAGTAATGACAACAAGGTCATAATGTTCTAGCAGCATGGTGGCTTCCAATTCCTTCTGTTTGTTTCTTCAGGATATGCAAAACTAAAACCCCAACACCTCATACACAGAATTTAAAAAAAAAGAAAAAAGTAAAAAAAAATGATTCTTTTACATTGTGTTTCTACATTTAAATGTCATATATAATGAAGAGTAAACAAACTTCTGCCCTGGTTTGTCTGTTAAGTATCTCCTGAAAAATCCATCAATATTACAGTTTAGTTATTACAGTTTTAGTTCGAGTTATTGCAGTTTGGAAAGCTATAATGGTTGGTGGCTTTCTGTTGGGGGTTTTTTAGTTTCTTTTGCTTGTGATTTGTGTGGGATTTTTTTTCATTTTCATTGCTGTGAAGGTACAACATTCATTTAATGTTTTAAATATCTTCCTCTTTTGACAGTTAGAGTTTCAAGCAACAAAGGTAGTACTACACCAAGTAGCAATTACTGTGCTTCAGTAACCCTTCTCTAACTTAGTAAGTTCTAGTTCTGGACTACTTCCAAGCTTTTATCATTAAGAAATGGGTATGGATCCGTGTAACGGGAAAAAAACCGGAATTACAAGGTTTTTCAGTTCCATCTAGTGGTAAGAGAAGGTATATGTCTCAAAGCATCAGTCAGTCTCAGTAGTAAGTGATAGAAAGGCTAGCAAAAATAATACAAATCAAAGGGATGAAAAATGTATAAGTTAATAATAAAAAGTTGTAATAATAAAGAAGTCAACCCCCTCTTTTCTGTTTAGTATTTTCTGTGTGAAAGAAAATAGTTTTTGGTAACTAAAACCCTAATTATTTTACAGGAATGGAGTAACAGCTTTTAAAATCTTGGTGAGCAGGTACATTGTCTGTTGCAGTCATGCAGTGTCTTTGTTCAAAACTTATTTCATGATAATAACCAACCAACCAAAAAGAATGAATCCTTTTTTTTGTCTTCACTGGCCTTCAGAAATTATGATGCCATTTGAGTTTATATTGCGAATCCATGCAATTTCAGTATAGAACATGCAGACTGCTCAAAATTACAAAGGCAAATCAAGCTGCAAAATTTCTCATTGTGTCATATAAACAAATGTATAACATTTGCAGTGATTTTTTTGGGGTTGTTTGTTTCCTGTAACATTTACCCAAGAAGTATTTAATTTATCTATAAAGGCATCGTGTCATCGTGTTGTTATTAATATTCACTGTTTTCAGCCTCTGAAATTAAAAGCAAATAGAAAAAGAAAAGTATTAGCCATATTTGCTTCATGGCTGAGATAAGAACATTTTAAGGAACATGTGACAGCATCAATCATGAGAACAAGCAGAGACATAAAATGATAATGTACTGCCAAATTAAATTAAAAACTGAGACTGCACCGGGCAAAACCAAAATATCCTTCAAGAACAATGAAGTGATCTGGCAAAACCACAGATTATCCATTTTCTCTCTTCCTTGTTGAAGTAACTTCCCAAATAAAAAAAGAAAAACACGAAATCGTTAAACAGATCATGATATGAAGTAGCTTTACAGATGTGTTTTTTACAAATAAAGAGCATATGTATTTTTATTTTTTTTTCTGCAGTGGTACAAACTGGGTTGGGAGGGATTGGGGGGAGGGGGGAAATGACAACAACAAAATGCCCTACCAAAAACAAGTCAGGATATGGAGTAAAATAGATAAGTTGTAGACTTTTACCAGTCAGCTGAGACCCTGACTGCAAAAGATCTCTTCATCTAGCAGCTATCTGTTTTCTACAATCATCGTCATATATGGAGATGAGCTCTTTCACAGTCACTTGCAGGAGCAGACCACTTCTGAAACAAAGAAAAACATCAACATGGATATTCTGGAAAGAATCCAGCAAAGGGCCGCAAATGTTAAGAGTCTGGAGCATCTCTCCTGTAAGGAAAAGTTGAGAGAGCTTGGACTGTTTAGCCTTGAGAAGAGAAGGCTCTGGGCATGTCATTTATATAACTAAATTCCTGAAGGGAGGCTGCAAAGAAGACAGAGGCAGTCTCTCCTCAGTTGTGTCAAGTGATGGGACCAGAGGCAATGGGCAGAAGAGAAACACAGAAGGCTCCATCTGATTATCAGAAAACACTTTTTTTACTGTGGGGATGACAGAACTCTGGTACGGTCTGCTCAGGGAAGTTGTGGAGTCTCAATCCTTTGCTATATTCAAAAGCTATCTGGGCATGGTCCTGGGCAACGGTATAGGTGGCTCTGCTTGAACAAGAAGGTTTGACCAGGTGGTGACCTTCAGGGTTCCCTTGAAACCTCAATCATTCTGTGATTCTGTGAAAGTGAAAAATATCAGAAAAATATCAGAGAGGACATTCAAGTTTATGTAATAAATGAATAGCCACACAGTGTTAGATAGTCGTATAACCACATGTCAAAATGGAAATTATTAAAGCATCTGAAATTTCTTGCAGTCATGCAGTCCATCTGCCTGCTGCTAAACCAGAAATAAGACTGAGTGTGGCAGAACTGAACCTCAGATTAGTTTATTATATTCCATTGTTTTTTTCTGGTCTACCTAGTATTAGCAAACAGTGGGAGTTATATCATTAAAAAGGTTTCCACTGCTTAATAGACTTTATTGAAAGAAAAGATTTCCTTGAAATTGTTCTAATTTTTTTTTTTGCTTCACTTAATTTTACTCTATTTCTTTAAGACACTCTCTATCACTATGGGGTAATATTATTTATTTTTCTGTTAATGGTATAAAAACATCTTAATATTGTAATTTTACACTGCGGGGGTTTTTTGTTCAATGAAGCAGTTGTAAACATATTTAGTTTTACTGAGGTTATTTAATCACCTCCTAGTTATCAGTTCATCTATCCTTCTGAAAATCTTTTCAGTTATTGAATTATTGAGTTAATGAATTCTTTCCAATTTGCCTTCATTTTCCCCTGATAATGGGAGATTTGGAAATTAATAAAATAAACCTGGTTTTTTGGGTTGTTTT